>PVHX01003190.1:0-68877 GCA_004024805.1 Geosciurus inauris
TTTTTTTTTTTTTTTAATTTTAATTTTTATTTATTTTTCTCAAAAGTTGCATTTAAATACATGTTATCAAACTCTATCTCTTTCTTGAAGTAATATTTTGCTACCTGTATTTCCTATCTTACCTTTTTGTTGGAGTGATCAATTGTTGTCTGTATTTGCTCTCATATCTCTTTGTTGGAGTGATTGATTGTTGTTCATAATTGTTCTCTTATATTATTGTATGCTTTGCAGATCATTTTATTTTTTATTTTTATTTTTTTTTAAATATTTTGTTTAGTTGTAGATGAATACAATATCTTTATTTATTTTATGTGGTGCTGAGGATCGAACCCAGTGCCTCACGTATGTGAGGCAAGCGCTCAACCGCTGAGACATAGCCCCAGCCCCCTTTGCAGATCATTTTAATTATGTACATTCTGAACTCCTTCTCTGACATTTCATCTACTTTGCTGTCAATGGATTCTATTTTTGTAGCATCTTGGTTTGTTTGGGGCATGTTTTTCCCTTGTTTTTTCATATTGTTCATTTGTCTTCCTCTCTAGCAGTGCAGATCTGAGGTATTATACTATAATCTTGTAGTGTACCTGCAGGTTACCAATACCTTGCCTTTAAGGGGATGATCAATATTTACAGGATCCACTGAAAACAATAATGCAGCCTTAAACCAAATAACTCTTATTTAGACAATTACAGTTTTGTCACAATAAATAGCAATGATGTGTTCAATTAGTATCCACACTCTAAATAGTAGGTTTGTATATGGATCTATAGTCTCTAATGATAGACAAAGGGGTGGGGTGGGGTGGGGTGTAGGGTTTATGAGATAGGAGGTGAGAATATGGAGGTATTAGATCATAAGAAGAGTGAAAGATGGGGCTGAGGCTGTAGCTCAGTGGTAGAGCACTTGCCTAGCATGCGCTGGGTTCAATCCTCAGCACCACATATAAATAATAAATGAATAAAATAAAGATTCATCAACAACTAAAAAATATTTAAAAAAAAAAGTGAAAGAGGAGTCAAGAGACTTAGGCTAGCAGGGACACCCATGTAACCAGGCCTGCAGGTACTTTGGTGATGATCTTCCTGGTCCTAGCTGTTGTCTCTAGATGGAAGCAGGCCAGAGAACCACCCATTGGTAGATGGGGGGCCACAGCACATTTGGTCTCCTCCTCTGCACGTGTGGCTGGGGTCAGTCTCCTCCTCCTCTTCCACTCATTGGGCCCTTTTTTTTTTTTTAAACACAGTGGCATAGAAGTTTTTTAAATTTGCACTTATAGTTTTACATCTGAATACTTTGTGCATCTTTTCTGTTATTTCTACTGGTTTCACTCATTATGACTTTAATTTTTCTATGTTTGCTATTTTTATTGTGCATGGCTCATTGTTTCTAAAAATTATTCATGAGAATTCTTTTAGATTTATACTGTACAATTTCCTGTTGCCCCATAACAAAGCACCACAAATTTAGTAGCTCAAAGCAACATGAACTTACTCCATCACAGTTTGGAAGACTATAATTGTGGTGTCCATAGGGTGGCATTCTTTCTGAAGACTCTAGGGGAGAATCTATTTCCTTGTGTGCATTCTTAATTTCTGGACCATACCTCACTTTATTCAGCCTCTGCTTCCATCATCACATCTCCTACTTATTCTGTTCTCCCTCCCCCTTTTATAAGACCTCTTATAATGACTTTGGACTTACCCAGAAAATTCAGGATCATATGTACATCTCAAGATCCTTAACTTAGAGGCTGGGGTTGTAGCTCAGTGGCAAAGCACTTGCCTAGCATGTGTGAGACACTGGGTTTGGTCCTCAGAACCACATAAAAATAAATGAATAAAATGAAGGTATTGTGTCCATCTACAACTGAAAAAAATATTTTCTTTAAAAAAGACCCTTAACTTAATCACATCACTAGTACCTCTTCTGCTGAGATAGGTCACTTATTCATAGACATCAGGAATTAGGACATGAACACTTTTTGGGTGAAGAATGCTATTCAGCCTACCACAATACCTTCTCCAGAAAATATTTGTGTTTTCTCTTCACAGGCTCCAGTTCAGGACCATCTCAAAACAAATTCATGATTTGAGGTTCTCTGGAGCACCAGTTGCTATAAATCCAGGCTTCATATTCAGAGGAGGGTACAGTTTGTGATCACAAATTCTCAGAGTAAATTTTAATCCCTCCTTTTTGTTTTTTCAGCATCAAAGCAATGTTCTTTGCAGTCTTCTGGAAGTGAGTGTTTGAGCTTATTTAATTGTTTTACTTATATCCTGAGAACATAGCCTATTGAGACTTCAGTTCAACTTGGGAATAATCTTATATTCGACTCTCTATCTCCCACTTGGAATTTAACATCTGTCTCCAGTACTGTATAGGTTTGTCAAAACCAAACTGGAATTTTCAAGAATGACTGTCTCTCAGGCTAAGAGTGGCTTTGATGTTGTAGCTTCTCTTGCTAGATTTCAGATTTCCTTTGGATATTTCTGTGGTAGGTCCTTATGATTTTACAAGTTCTTTAGAGCTCTTAAGGAAATTAAAACATGTATTCTACTTAGTATTTTTTTCAGTGTTTTCAGTATGATTATTAGTTCAAATAGCTTGCCTTCTATAGCCAAAATTAAATTCCCAAATTCTTTGTGAAATAATGACAAAATTAAATCTCCCAAATATACTTCAGTATATTTTAAGAGCAAGATAAGTCAAGGTAATACATGATTCTTAACCAAAAAAGTGAAAAGTAGTTCTTATGAATTCAGAAGAAAACAAAATCACCATGAGTTAAAATATTTAGAGAAGTTTCATGGTAGAAGTGCAATTTAAAGTGCAAGATACCGGGCTAGGGTTATGGCACAGTGGTAGCGTGCTCGCGTAGCACGCGGGAGGCACTGGGTTCGATCCTCAGCACCACATAAAAATAAAATAAAGCTATTGTGTCCACCTACAACTAAAAAGTAAATATTTAAAAAAAAGTGCAAGATACCAATGAATTTGTATATAATAGAATAAAATATTTTGTTAATTTTTATAGCTTCTGCTTGTCCATTTTATGATCAGATCTGTGCAGTTGGAAACAATTATGAGATATTAATTTATAGGGTTTTTGTATCTATATTTTCCCCCTTCTTCCTCCCTAACTATGGAGTTCTAATGATCATTACCTTGGAAGAGCTTTGCAACAGAGTGGAAAACAAATAACCCACAATTCTTGCTTTTTGCATTGCAAAAGTGTAAGCTTTTAGGAAAATTTAAAGGGAAAGTTAAAGCAAAGGAAGAAGGAATTTCTAAGGCATAGATGGAATGTTTCAAAATAAACATGAAAAAACAAAGATCTACCTCAGGCTAAAATGATAATCATTTCAACTCAGGGTAGGAGATGAAAAGAAAATCGTAGAATACATGTTTTAATTTCCTTAAGAGCTCTAAAGAACTGGTAAAATCATAAGGACCTACCACAGAAATATCCAAGGGAAATCTGAAATCTAGCAAGAGAAGCTACAACACCAAAGCCACTCTTAGCCTGAGAGACAGTCATTCTTGAAAATTTCAGTTTGGTTTTGACAAACCTACACAGTGCTGGAGACAGATGTTAAATTCCAAGTGGGAGATAGAGAGTCTAAGATGAAAAGAAAATCGTGGGTCTAGAGCTGAGACACCAGGAAAATGGCAGGGGAAGAGAGCAGATAGAGAAGATGACTCTTGAGCATATGGGACATAGGCAGTTCAAAAAAGATTCCCAGGCACTAAACTGACATGAATACAGCAGAGATTCCAGATTTGGAGAAACCATTGAGACAGGACAATAGATTCCAAGAGGACATTGGAGTTCCTCTCCTTTCCCTGGCACTAAATAACACCTTGAAATTACAGTAAAACCCAGGAGGAAGGTTATCCCCAGGAACAACCAAGGACAGTTTTCCTGTTAGCCAATGACCTTTCAAAAGTCAGAAAGTAAGTTGAAATGTAAAAAATAAAATAAGTGGTATATCTTAGCCAAACTTTTCACAAACTTTAACACATCTTTATCTCTAATTCTAACATTTTCCTCAAGTTCCATTCAAGTGTTTACTGAAAATTTCTAGGTGAGTGTTCTAATCTCACATCAAATTTGGCATAGTGCCTACCATTTTACTAATATTCCTACTGAGTAAGTGCCAGCTGAGATAATAATCTTACATTTTCCTTCCTATAGTCCAGGGATAGGAAAAAGTAATTTGAGCACAGTGACCTTTACTTATTTAACTTCAGAATGCTTTGTAATTAGTCCAGTTTAAAGACAATGCTCTGTGTTTGTTTAACAAATAAATACAATCAAAATTATGTCAATAGGAGAAACAAGAATCTTGTATGTATGAATATTATGTTAAAGAAAACTCAGCTTCAAGATGGATGAGTGCTCAATTACAATTACTTAGAAGAATACTAGTCACAGCTATGGTGAAAATTTTCTATCATTTTTCTTTTCCATCAGATCTGAGATCTAATGCTACTTATATGCCAATAAGTTAACCTGACAGTTTCAGGGGTGCTGATAGAAGACACAGGCCCCTGGGTCAGAGATAAAAGATAAATAAATAATAAATTAATGGACACACTGGTAGGGATCATTGACCTTGATCATCATAAAGAGGTAGGATTGTTGATACATAGGAAGAAATGGGTTTGGTATTCAGGTGACCTACTGAAGCAAATCTTAATATTCATATGCCTAGTTGAAACAGTATATAGGCAAAAGTATCAACCACAGCCTAGGAAGAATTGCAGACTCTAGGAAATGAAGGTCTGAGCTATTCCTTAGGCAATCCTAGACCATGGGAATACTTGAATGAGTGGTAAAAGAGGGAGGTAAACTTATTCCTTTGAGCTGCTATCAGGGTGACTGATATTGACTCATGGCAGCATTCAAATCTGGAGAACTATGTTGGGGAAATAGGAGCTGCCTCACCCAGAAATATCTGGGAAGAAATCTACCATGCCACACAATCCTTGACTTACACCCAGTGGGGTCCTAACTGCTAAATAGTTGACTAATGTGTGGATACAAAACTCTTTGCCTCATCATAGGTCAATTCTGAAGTGCAGTCATTCTGAAAAGTTTTCTGTGGGATCAGTCTGTGATTAGGTGTCAGTTTTTTAGAACCATTCTTTGCTCAGCCTCTTCCCTGTGCTATCCTGCCTCCCTCACATCCTGATGGCTTTTCCTGAGAATATGCCAGTAATCATTTGCCCAAGAATCCAATCTCAAGTTCTACTTCTAGGGATCCTAACTAAGACAATGCCTTCTTCTCCAACTATAGAAAGAAAATTCTTGAAGAAGAGTTCGAACTTGCCTGGTATGTGCTAAAGAATAAACTTTTCCCAAAGAGAAGTCTAGTCTTTACTACCCTCAACTATCAGAAGGTCACATCTATAGGTCTTGGAATGTCCTGCCTGATTTGTCAATCTTTGTTTGTCTAGGGGTTTTAACCACATGGTGGCCTAAAACTATGATTTATGATGGGTCTTTGGGCCATGTGATATCAATATTGTTTCAAGAAGAGACTGTAGACTAAAGATATCAGCCCCATCTCCACAAGGGTCTTGAGACAGAACACTGGCCATGCAGGCAGTATGGGATTGAGCCTTAGTAAAAACTTTGGATGGCATTTGTGGGCCATGGCCAACCTTACACGCCACACTTCATGGCTGGAAGGAGTCAGCATTGTCCATGTCTCCTTGAAGGAAGAATGAACAGAAGCTCTATAGTTGGTCCCTCCTGGACTTGGCTCTGTGTGCCTCTCACCTTAGCCAGTTTTAAACTCCACCATAATCTATAACCATAGGCAGCAACTTCTAGTGAGTTCTGTGTCTCATAAAGGCTAATGAATCATGAAGCTTGAGGGTGACTTAAATTAGAGATATATTGGTGTAGTATCCTTCTTCATTTCATGTACATATTTTCACCTCCTGTTCTATTTTATCTCTGGCAATTGAGTTTCTAATATTAAAATACTCCTTTACAATGAAGCTTTTTTGCTAATAGAAGTAGCATGGCATTCATAGCAACTTAACTATCTTAAGAAGTCTGGTAATTTTCATCTAGATATTTATTATCCTAATAATATTATTTTATAGCATTTCCTGCCATCAAGTGTCAGTCGATGCCAGGTTCTTGAGAGCAACTGGGAGGGAACACCATGGTAGCCCTCAACTGGACATTCAGCCTCCTTATGTTCTTGATCATCTTACAACTGTTGCTTTTATCTTTGTACCTTAACCAAGTGATAGTTTATAAGATTCCTGGGTTGTGTGTGCCTGTGTTCAATCCTGGCTTTTCATGTGTCTAAAGGCCACAGCCTTCTCATCCCTCTGTGTTATCCTCAGCCACTTGACTGAATTTATGCCTCAGTTAACGTTTCAGAATTCAAGATCTGAAATGGGAGCATTGAACTAAAGCTATGTGAATGAGATGTTAACAGCTTGCTCCTCGGGGGCTGGATCCTATGCTTCCTAAACCCAAGCCTTTGTTAGGATTCTGCCCCTGAAATTCCAAACTTCTGTTTCTCCTGACTTCATATCCTTTAGTGTCTACCTCTGCACAGTGAAATGGACCAAGTTTCTGAGCTAGTCTGAATTGCTGGTGAATTCATTATTTGAACACTAGTTTGCCATCCAGTAACACAATCTTATAACTGGGTTGATTTCTCTTCATGTTCCACTTGGGATTCAGGCTCTCAAGCTCCTACAAGCATCAGTGCACCCAGGTATTGTATCTTTTTAAAAAATTCACATAAATTACATTCCATATAATCCTTTTAGAACTACCTACTCTACTGTATTGCATGTGTGCTTCTTTTAAGATCTTCTAATTATCTAATTTTGTGACAGTCATTCAAATTTGTTACTGGGTTTCAAATTCCATTTTGTTTTAGAGCCCTAGGAAAATTGCTCAAGTTGCTTTAATTAATATCAATTTGGTTGTCAAATTTTCAAGATGAAGCCATTGTATTTCAGCATTATTTAAGCTAGGGCATTAAAACTAGCTGGGGATTTTTAAAGAATCACTCATTATGACCCAATTTTAAAGTTATTTTAAAATGTAACACTAAAAAGAATTATTAATAAGTCTGTGTTCTATGTCTTTGGGCTGCAGTATCTCAAAGTTATATAAAAAGTTAATTGCTAGCCAAAATTTGTATCCCTTTTCATTGCATAAAATATGTCAAGGCAATTGTCTGAATTGGGAGAAGCAGAGATTGAGTAATTCAAAAGTAATTTGTGTTTGTCTTTGGG
Source organism: Geosciurus inauris (assembly GCA_004024805.1). Classification (NCBI taxonomy): domain Eukaryota; kingdom Metazoa; phylum Chordata; class Mammalia; order Rodentia; family Sciuridae; genus Geosciurus; species Geosciurus inauris. The sequence continues at coordinate 7,277 of PVHX01003190.1, forward strand.
GTAATTTTTCCCTTTAATTTGAATATGAATAAGGCTGATGTCTAGGGAATTCATGTCAAAATAATGAAGCTATATTATAAAGATCTCAAATCAGGAAGTTTTTTTTATGTTGAAAGAAGCAAGTTAGGGTGAACTCCATTTATCTTTGGTAGATTAGTATATTGAACACAGATATTAAGTTATGGGTCTGAGACAAATTCAGTAGTTAATTGTAAGCTATTAAAATATGGAATTTTAGATGTCTCTTGGGTTATATAGTTAAAGCAAAGGTGGAAGAGAAGCAGAAGAAATGGAGAAGAGTAGGAAACAAAATGATAAATTATATCAATAACATTTAAAGAAAGTTTTGCAGAAATGCTGTAAAAAGAATAGGGAACAAAAAAAAAATGGCCAAAAATGCTGGCTTTATTATGCTGGATTACCCACCAATTTCTGTATATTTTTGGGAGACAGAGGTAAAATGAAGAAGAAAATGGAATAATAAGTTAATGAAGTGAAACTAGTATCTTTGAAGATTAGGGCATCTCTTGTGTAAGAGAATCTCTGTAAGAAATGCAAATATACAATATTTTTAAAGGAATGCTCTTTTGCATCATTTGAATTTTTCTTAACCACACACATCTTTCTTCTGTTATCCAACAACAGCAAACTTGAAAGTAGACATCTTGAAATTAAAAATATGTAGAATTTGATGGTAACAGCAAATTTTTCTCCTAATTATAGTCACTAAACACTCTACCCAGCAAATTTAATTTTTTTTTTGGTACCCTATGTTGAACTCAGGGGTACTTGTCCACTGAGCCATATCCCCAGTCTTATTTTGTGTTTTATTTAGAGACAGAGTCTCACTGAGTTGCTTAGTGCTGAGGCTGGCTTTGAACTCATGATTCTCCTGTCTCAGGTAAGTTAATTTTTGATAAAATTTCTAAATTGAAAGTAGTTAGTAATGCTTTGTTTACCTTCTCCAACTAGATTCCTTAAGGCCAATTACTATACCACAGTTCTTTTTATCCATCACAAGCTTTAGGAAAACACTTTGCACATAATATGTCTCTCTTATTAATGAATGAAGGCGTTAATATTGAATGCATGCATGTCTGGGATATGTCTGGATGCTCTAATAGCAAGAATATAGTGATCTGATAATTTTAGCTATCTTAATGCCCCACCAAATGGCTTATTCCATGTCAATTTGTGATCTATATGAAACAATTATAGCAATTTTAATTTTAATGTTATTGCCTCTCCTTTACAAAACAATTTTGATATGGCACCAAAATTTCTCTACTGGCTGTGCCACCCTGTTTTCATTTTGTGCCTAGGCCTACTTCTGTCAACAAAAGTTTCTAGTTATTAATAAGAAAAATAATCTCTGAACAAGATCATGTGACTTTAGTACTTCCACACTATTTCTTCAACTATCTTCCTTTAAAGAAAAGCTCACTCTTTTCCTTTTCTTTGTTTTTTATTAGTTCATTATAATTATTCATAATAGTGGAATTCACTGTTACACATTTGTACATGCACACAATATAAAAATATAATTTGGTAAATTTCATCTCCCAGTACTTCCCATTTCCTTACCCTCCTCCCCCCATCCCCATTCCCCTTTCTCTATTCTATTTGTCTCCCTTCTATTATCAATAAATTGCACTATTTTTTTTCCTCCAGCTTCCACAAGAGGGAAAACACGTCTTCACTTTCTGAGTTTGGCTTATTTTCCTTAAACCTCATCCATTTTCCTAAAAATGGCCTAATTTTTCTTTATGGCAGAATAAAACTGTATTTGGTATATATATCACATTTTTTTATCCATTTATTCACTGAAAGACACCTAGGCTGATTCCATAATTTGGCTGTTGTCTATTGTGTTGATATGAACATGGGTATGCATATATCACTATAGTATGCTGACTTTAATTCTTTAGGATAAATACCAGGAAGTGGTATTTATGGGTCATATGGTAGTTCCATGCCTAGTCTTTTGAGGAAACTTCATACTAATTTTCATATGGTTGGGCTAATTTACAATCCCACCAACAGTGTAAAAGTATTCTTTTTCTCCCACATCCTCTCTAGCACTTATTTGTTTTCTTGATGATTGCCATTTTGACTGGTGTGAGATGAACTCTTCAATTTTTTTGTTGTTGTTGTTGTTTTGTTTTTTTAAGGAAAGGAAAAGTTTATTTGGGGCTCAAGGTTTCAGAGGCCCAGTCTATGGTCAATTTCTGGGTCTAAGGTGAGGCAGAAGAGCATGGTAGAGGAAATCAACTCAGAACACCAGGATAGAATACAAACCCCAAAGGCATGCCCCCAGTGATCCACCTCTCCAGCCAGTCCCCACTTGCCTATAGGTATTGCCCAGGTAATACATATCAGTGGATTAATGTGCCAATTAGGTTAAAGCTCTCATAACCCAATTGTTCAACACTAAACTTTCTTGCATTGTTTTACACATGAGATTTTGGGGGACACCTTATGCCATAACATTACTCCCCTCACCCCTAAAAGCCCATTTCAAGTCCATTTTCAAGTCTCTATAGTCTTAACAGTTCCTTCATTACCCAAAAGTCCAAGTCCAAAGTCTCCTCTGATACTCAAGGTAAACTCTCAGTGTGAGTCTCTATAAACATCAAAATCAAGTTACGTACATCCAATATATAAAGACAGAATAAATTTTTCCATTCCATGATGGATAAACAGGAGCATAGGAAGAAGGGATGGGACCAAAGCAAGACAGAAATCTAGCTGGGCAAACAAGTCCTATAGCTCCAGATCTAGCATCTAGGTCACATGGCATCATGATGTTCTCTCCAAAGGGCTTGAGCAGCTCTGCCCCCATGGCTTTGCTGGTTGCAGTCCTCATGGCCTCTCTGCTTGTTTCTACTCAATTGCTGAAGCTTTCCTTTGGCAGATGTCCCATGTTCCCAGCATCTCTTAATCTCGGGATCTGCACTGCAGCTTTGGCTTCCTTCTCACATCTCTATGCATCGGCCTCTCAGGGACTACCTACAGGGACTCCAACCCTGCTACACTTTGCCTGGTTTCACAAGCCTACCTTTGAAATTTTGGTGGAAGCCTTCATGAACCCCTAACTCCAGCATCCTGTGATCCTGCAGAACCAGCACCATGTGGTTGATGCCAGTTCTGTGATCTGAATTTGGATTGATGGAAATAAAACCAAACAACATTTGTTAAATGTCTACTGTATGCCAGACATTTTAAAAATGAAAGCTTTATTAAAATATAAACCACATACCATACAATTTACCTTTTTAATGTGTACAATCTGTGGGTTTTAATATATTTTAGGGTTGTGCAATCACCATTATCTAATTTTAGAACATTTTCCTTTTTTCCACGTTCAGAAATTTATTTGACTATAAACACATTATTTCAAAACACCAATCAAAACTGCTAAAATGTTTTCCAAAATGGCTGGATTATATTACATTTTAGCAGCAGTATGTGAGGGTTCTAATTTATATCCTTGCCAATACATGTACTGTCCATATTTTTTATTGTAAGCATTCTAGTGGGTGTGAAATTATATCTTAATGTGCTTTTGATTTGCATTTGCTGATGATTAATGATGTTGAACATCTTTTCATGTGCTTATTGATGTTTTATTGTCTTTTATAGAGAAATATCTATTCAAATCCTTTGCCAATTCTTTAATTGGGTTGTCTTTTCATTGTTGAATTGTAAGTGTTCTTTATATATTAGACCTTTGTCAGAAATATAGTTTGCTAATAACTTGTCCTATTCTTTCAGTTGTCATTTCACTTTCACTTTGGGTATATGATATATTTTCCTGTTTTATTCCCTTAATAGCCTTTCTTTTTAGCTTTTACATTTGGGTATATGATATATTTGAAGTAGTTTTTTTATTATTACATAATAGAGAGGTCCAATTTTATATGGATATCCAATGGTCTCAACCTCATTTTTGAAACGGTTATCCCTTTCCATTGAATATATTGTATTCTTTTCAAAAGTCAATAGACCATAACAGAAGAATTTTTTTTCTGTACTCTCAAATCTATACCATTGATCTTTATACTCATGCAACTGTCACACTGTCTTGATTAGTGTGGTTTTGTGGTGAGTTTTGAAGTCAGGAAGGGTGAGTCAATTTTGTTCTTTTCCAAGATTATTTTGTCTACTTGGGATTTCTTATGTCCCCATGTGCATTTTAGGATAAACACAAATTTATCTAAAAAAGCTAGCTGAGTATTTGATAGCAGTTGTATTCAATCTTAGAATTTTGGAAGTATTTACATCTCAATAATATTTAGATTTCACCATTAAGTATGACATTAACTGTGAGTCATTCTTGGTGGCCTTCATCAGGTTAAAGAAATTTCCTTCTATTCCTCATTTGTTGGGTATTTTTATTAAGAAACACTGCTGTAATTTGTCAATTTTTTTCTATATCTATTGAGATGATTATATATGTCTTATATTTTAATGATTTTACTTACTTGATAGATTCCACTTAGTCACTATTATATAATCCTCTTAATATGTTGCTGGATTTTGTTTTGCTAGTATTTTGTTGAGAGTTTTTATATCCATAATCATAAAGAACATTTGTTTATAGTTCTTTTTTCCTGTGGTATCAGTATCTGATTTTGATATGAGGTTGATACTGGCTTTATAGAATGACTTGGAAAGTGTTCCCTCCTTTTCTATTTTTATAGAAAAGCTTGAGAAGGACTGGTGTTAATTATTCTTTAAAAGTTGAGTAGAATTTACTGGTGAAGCATATGGGCCTGGGTGTGTGTGTGTGTGTGTGTGTGAGAGAGAGAGAGAGAGAGAGAGAGAGAGAGAAAGAGAGAGAGAGAGAGAGAGAAGTTATAATAATAAGCCATTACTATTGTTAATTCAATATCCTTACTTATTGTGGATCTATTCAAATTTTCTATTTAAACAAGCTTTTCTTAAGTCAATTTTGGTAGTTTGTCTTTTTAGGAATATGTCCATTTTATCTAGGCCACTGAATTTATTAGCCAACAATTATTCATTCCCTTACAGTCCTTTTAATTTCTGTAGGGTAAGTAGATACACTTCCCCTCTATTCTTTTTTTTTTTTTTTTAATATTTTTTTAGTTGTAGATGGACACAATGTCTTTATTTTATTGCTTTGTATGTGGTGCTGAGGATCGAACCCAGGGCCTCACGCATGCGAGGCAAGCGCTCTACCGCTGAGCTAAAATCCCAGCCCCCCTCTATTCTTAATGTTAACAATTTAAGTCTTCTATTTTGTCACTTTTATAGCTAAAGGTTTGTCAATTCTGTTGATGTAACCAACTTTTAATTTTGTTGATTTTTAAGTTGTTTTTCTATTTCTGCTTTATTTGTTTTCAGTTTAGTCTTTATTATTTTCTTCTTCCTCTTTTCTTTGAATTTACTTTATTCTTGTTTTTCTAGTTAAGAAAGGCAGAAGTTTAGGCTATCAGTTTGAGATCTTTCTTCTTCTTTAATATGAAGGTTTATACATAAAAATTTCCTTCTAAGTACAGTGTTAGCTAAGTTTTGTTAGCTAAACTAACTTAAAAGTTTAGTGTTAGCTAAACTTTTAAGTTTATACATAAAAATTTCCTTCTAAGTACAGTGTTAGCCAATTTCATTTTAATTAATCTTAAGGTATTTTTAAATCTCCCTCATGATTTTTTAGACCAATAGATTATTAAGGAGAACATTGGTCTCATACCTGAGAATTTTTCAAATTTCTTTAATTTGAATGGTTTATAATTTTATTTCATTATTTTTGAACATGGTTTGTATTATTTTAATTCTTCTAAATTTATTGAGGCTTTTAAAATGATCTAACATATGCTCCCTCCTGGAGACTATTTCATGTGCACATGAGGAGAATGTGTATATTATTGTTTTGGATAGAGATAGATACCTGTTAGGTATAGTTGATTTATAATGTTCAAATCTTTCAATTTTCTTGTGGATACTATATTGCCTCTATTTGTTATCAAAGTAGGGTTATTAAGGTCTCCAACTATCAATGAAAATTTGTCTGTTTCTCTCTTCAATTTTCTCAATATTTACTTATAGTATTTGGGGGCTCTACTGTTAGAGGCATACATATTAATAATTATGTTTTTATTGAGTTAATTCTATTATTTTTGCTCCTAATGGATTGATTCTCTTATCAGGACAAAACTCCTGCTTCATTTCTACTAACACTTTTTGTTTAAAAACATATTTTGGTTGATATCATTATAGCCACCCAGCTCTCTTTCATTTACTGTTTGAATGCTGTCTTTGCCATCCTTTTATTTTCAATCTATTTGTGTGTATAAATTCAAACTCTATCTTCTGAAGGAAGCATTTATTTGGATCATGTTTTTATCTATTCTACAAATCTTTGCTTTTAGATTACAATATTTAATCCATTAGATTTGATTAGTGTTTAGTATACACCTAGTACAATTAGTGGTGAGATAAAACCTTATGCCTGCTGTTTTCTATTTGTTTTTATAGGTCTTATATTGTTTTTTTTCCCCTATTTCTTTATTGTTTTATTATTTTGTGTTAAATATTTATTTTCTACTGTACCATTTTAATTTCTTTTTTATTCATTTCTTTATTTTTGAGAACTATTCTTAGTGGTTTCCTTGGAAAATGTAATTAAAGTATTAACTCAAACAACTTAATTTTAATAGTATACAGAAAGTTTCCTCTGACATAGCTCCTTCCTTTGCACTGTCATTGTCACCCTAATGATATCTCAGTACATTATGAACCTGTCAACACAGCTTTACAATTAGGAATTTATGCAGTTACTAAGGGGTTGGTCAGCAAAAAAGGTTAAAAATCCTACATTATTAAATCCTAATAATATAAGATATCCCAATAGATGCTATACTAAAGTCTTTAATTTCTCTGTTTTGCCTAGTATTAGACCATAAAATAAAATTATTTAATTGCTCAAGGAAATATTTTAAAATTCCACCAGTCATTATTCATAAAGACACTTTCACAAATGAAATAAAAATTTATATAATCAAGCTTTTTCATCCTACAAACATTATAAATTTGAGAATTTCTTAGATTGTATTGCAGAATTGCAGCTTTGTGGTGGCCACAATAACACTTTCAGAACTTCCTGATCATGTCAATGGCTTGAGTAATGGTGCTATCCACTAAGACTGTATTGCCAAGTGGATCAGATATAAAGGAAATGTTTTTAATATTAATACTTTCACAAAACACAAGCAGAAGACTCTTTCCAACTGAATTAACAGAACAAGGAAGATAGCTGCTTCAGACAATTCACAGATCAGACAACCACTTCTGATACTCTGACTGTAGATCCCAGAACATTGAGTATAAATTATGAAATAATTTCAATGACACTATAGCACTCATGTTCCAGGAGTAGAAAGGAACCTTCTTAAGCTTCTCAAACTTGCTCATGTCTGTCTGTTGACTTCAGTTTTGATGCTGAAACTTCTTTTTCTTGTTATTCAGCTGTTTCTATTTTTTAAGACCCAACTTGTCTAGATTCCAACACAAACCCAGAGACATTAGCACCAAGTGAAAAAAATCAATGGATATGGAGAACAGTCCAAATTGATCCTTGGAGGATTTTCAAAATGTCAGATTAGAGGAAGACTGCATTCCAGTTGCTCCATGGCTCTGGATTCAAGCAGTGCGAGTATTGTTTTAAGCAAGGTAGGTGAAAGAGGAAATTCCAATATCAGATATCAGAGTCTCAAAGACTCAGAAATTTAGGTGCATTGAACAAAGAACAAGAAATATTACATTGGTGCCAAGCTGGTTGCAGCCGAGGCAGTAGTGCTTGTTCACCACCAAGACGAAGGAGAACACAAACAGATAGAAAAACACAATGGGAAAAATTGGCACAAAAAAAATTCATAGGACAGAAAATCAGCCTGAACTTAGTGGACCCAGAGGCTGCACAGTGAACTGGCATTTGAAAAGTGCTCTGTGTTTCTAAACTGGCAAGCAGAGAGCTGAGGTGGGGAGGCATATTGACAAAGACACATTGCAGCTTGCTGATGTGTGGTGAGAAGAGATGTTAAATGTTTTCAACCAGCTTCAGTTTTAGGCCACTTAAATTGACAACTCAGTGCTGAGACTCTACTAGGACACAATAAGTTTGCAGCGTAGTGACTCTCTGTTGCTGAGCTAAACACAGTCAAGAGGCAGCACACCTTGTTTCATGTACAAATTAGCCACACTCAAACTTCAGTGATACTTTAATAAAAACAACAGAAGAGACAGACTCCAAACTAACAACTAAGCGCCAAGTAGGAATGGACATCTACTCCTACAGCAACATAGCAAATCCAGAAGCGAAAACAGTGATAACTAACACAAAGACATGGACACCACACCTATGAGGAGTCTTAATCTAGATCACTCTATAACACTTCAGCAAGAGAAGGCTGTGCTCCCCAAAATCCCACATATAATGAAAGAGAAAGCCATCCCAACAGATATATAAAACCCAACACAGGAATACAAGAAACATGAAAAACAATGAGATGAAATGACACCTCTTTTTTTTTTTAAATATTTTTTTAGTTATACATGGACACAATGTCTTTATTTTATTGCTTTGTATGTGGTGCTGAGGATCAAACCCAGGGCCTCACGCATGCGAGGCAGCGCTCTACCGCTGAGCCACAATCCCAGCCCCGAAATGACACCTCTTAAAGTTCATAATTTATCAGCAACTGACTCCAAAGATATTGAAGTGGATGAAATATCAAAGGATTCAAAAGAATCATCTCAAAATGATTAATAAATTCCAAGAGAACACATGCATGCACACACACAAAAATCTAAATAAAGAAGTCAGTAAAGAATATGAATGAGAAGTTCAATAAGGAGATAGAGATATTGAAAAGGAACCAAACATATTTTGGAAGTGAAAGACACAATAAATCAAATGAAATATTCAGTTAAATGTTTCTCTAAAAGAGTAGACTATACTGAAGATAGAATCCCAGAGCTGGAAGATAAAATGGCTGGTCTTGAATATTCAGACAGCATTTTTAAAAATGTTTTTCTTTTTTCTTTTTCTCTTTTTAATTGGTGCATTGTATTTATACATAATGGTGGAATTTGTTGTTACATATTTGTGCATACACACAACATAGCCAAAAAATAATTATAAAGATATTCCACACAGAAGAAATAAAAAACAAACCCAAGTTCACAAATGGACAAATCTCACTTGAAGATTATCTAAGCAAATGAGAAACCAGACCAAATTAAACATTAGAAATATGCCAAAATGGCAGGAATGAATAAACAGCTTTCTATAATAAAATTAAATGTAAATGACTTCTACTCTCTAATTAAAAGAGGCTGACTGAATGGATTAAAAAGAAACTCAACTATATGTTGTTTGTAAGAGTCTCATCTTACAGGCAAAGATAGTCACAGACTGAAAGTGAAAAGACTGATGCTGATATACCATGTGAATGGAGCCTGCAAACAAGCAGGACAAGCTATGCTCATATCTAAGAAAGCAGACTTCAAACCAAAATAAATCAGAAGAGACAAAGTAAGTCACTTCATAATGGTAAACAGAATAATCCAACAAGAAGATATAATTATAGTAAATATTTATGCCCACACATTGATGCACCTAGTTACATAAAACAGACACTACTCAAAGACTCAGAAAAACCCCACTACAATAATGTTGGATGATTTCAACACACTCCTCTCACCAATAGTAGGTCATTCATACATAAACTTAGTAAAGACCTTGAGACCTAAAAAATATTGTAAATCAAAAGGACTTAACACATCTATATACTATTTCATCCAAAACTAGCAGAATACATTTCTTCTCAGCTATTTATGGAACCTTCTCCAAAACAGATTGTTTTAGGTCACATAGTAAATATACAAAAAAAATCAATAAAATTTATAAATTCATAATAAAATTTATAAATCAATAAATTTCATCTTATTGGATCATAGTGGAATATTAGAAATAAAGACACCAAAAAACCCCGACAGAAACAGTATAAACACATGAAGATTGAACAACACACTTTTGAATGGTGAATGGATGATAGAAGAAATCAAGGGAGAAATTTAAAAATTCTTAGAATCAAACTAGAAGAGTGACACAATATATCAGAACCTCCAGGACTCTATGAAGGCAGTTCTAATATGAAGGTTTTTACCTGTGAATGCTTACATAAAACAGTCAGAAAGATCCAAAACAACCTAATGATACATCTCAAAGCCTTTGAAAACAAAAACAAACCAATTCCAAAACATGTAGAAGGAAGAAAATAATTAAGATCAGGGCTGAAATCAATGAAGTCAAGAAAAAATATATAAAGGATCAATGAAACAAAGAATTGGTTCTTTGAGAAGATAAACAAAATTGATAAACCCTCAGCCAAACTAACTAAAAGAAGAAGACCCAAATTAATAAAATTAGAGATGAAAAAGGAGATATCACCATAGACATCACAAAAATCCAGAAAATCATTAACTATTTTGAAAACTTATATTCCAAGAAATTGGAAAGCCTAGAAGAAATAGATACATTTCTAGATACATACTACCTTCCAAAATTAGATCCAGAGGACATACAAGCTGGGTGGTATGATGCACACCTGTAATCCCAGTGGCTTGGGAAGCTGAAGCAGGAGGGTCACATGTTTAAGGCGAACCTCAGCAATTTAGCAAGGCCCTAAGCAACTCAGGAGGACCCTGTCCCAAAGTAACAAAAAACCAAAAACTTTAAAAGGTGCTTGGGATATTACTCAGTGGTTAAGCACTCCTGGGTTCAATCCTCAGTTTAAAAAAAAAAAAAAAAAAGACTTAGAAAACCTAAACAGACCAATAACTAGCAATGATGTTATGGTTTAGATGTGAGGTATCCCCCCCAAAACTCATGTATGAGACAATGCAAGAAAGTTTAGAGGTGAAATGATTGGGTTATGGGAGTCTTAACCTAATTAGTGCATTAGTCTGCTGATAGGGAAATAACTAGATGGTAACTGTAGATGGGTAGGGTGTGGCTGGGAGAGATGGTCATTGGGGACATGCTTTTGGGGTATATATTTTGTTCTTGTTGAGCAGAGTGCTTGCTCTCTCTCTCTCTCTCACTCTCTCTCTCTCTCCTTTCTGTTACTGTGTCCTGATCTGCTTTCTTCTGCCATACCCTTCCATCATGATGTCCTATTTTACCTCAGGCCCTGAGGAATGGAGCCAGCTATCTATGGACTGAGACTTCTGAAACCATGAGTCCCAAAATAAAATTTTCCTCCTCTGCTTATTCTGGTCAAGTGTTTTAGTCACAGCAATGAAACACCTTACTAAAACAAATGAGGTAAAGGCAGCAATAAAAAGCCTTCCAACAAAAAACAGCCCAGGAGCTGGGTGCAGTGGCACATGTCTATAATCCCAGCACTTTGGGATTACTGAGACAGGACAATCATGATTTCAAAGCCAGCCTCAGCAAGGGTGAGGCATTAAGCAACTCAGTGAGACCCTGTCTCTACATAAAAACACAAAATAGGGCTGGGGATGTGGCTCAGTGGTCAGGTACTCTGAGTTCAATCTCCGGTACCAAAAAAAACCAAAACAACAACAACAACAACAACAAAAAACCAGCCCAGGATGAGGTAAATTGTAAACTGAATTCTACCATATGTTTAAAGAGCTAATACCAATACTCCTCAAATTATTCCCTGAGATGGATAGGGGTGGAACACTTCCAAATTCATTCTATGAAACCAGTATCACCCTCATACCAAAACCAGATAAAGATACTTCAGGGAAAGAAATCTAGAGCTTACTATACCTGATGAACTTAGATGCAAAAATCCTTAATAAAATGTTAGCAAATCATATTCAACAACATATTAAGAAGACTATACATCATCACCAAATGACCAACAAATACATAAAGAAATGTTCAACATTTTTAGCAATTAGGGAAATGCAAATAAAAACTACATGGAGTTTTTATCTTATTCCAGTTAGAATGGCAACCATCAAGAATACAATATGCTGGAAAGGGTATGGAGAAAGAGAAAGCTTTACACTTTCAGTAGAATAGCTGACAAAAACATATGCATATGTAACAATGAATCCCACCATTATGTACAAGTATAATGGATCAATAAAAAATATGGGAAAAAAAACCCCAACTTGGTCCTAGGAGAAATTCCTAAAAAGCTAGTAAGGAAGAAGCCCTATTTGTATGCACCAATATTATAGCCACGAATGATCCAGCTCTACTTCCAAGATGCCTTCCTAAATTGCTATGTCAGCAAGATGGAGAAGTTTTCTTTGGGGAATAACATACTTTTTAGATTTTGCCTACTGCCTTTTGCTGATGGTCTTCACCCCAATACCAAAGTGGCATTTCTCCCTGCAAACACCACCTTTGTGATCCAACTAGTGGATCAAGGTTATAACAACTTTTACACCCACTATTTGAGGAATACCTTTACTCAGGGCATTGCTGCAGCTGAATACTGAGAAGACATTGATGAAATACTGAAGGGATTACAATGTCTATGACTGCATCTAGAACCTTGGTTGGGGTTTGGGGTGCTGTCACCAAAGAATGAATGAATGACATATGGAAGAAGATACTCGAGAGGTTCATCCATTGCTTCAAAGGATTTGCCAAGGATGAGGAGGTTGAAAAAATCAACAAGGCTGTGGTTGAGATGCCCACATAAAGTTGTTTGTCACAACTTTAACCTGGATATGGATGAGGATGATATTGAGGAGCTCCTAGAAGCGAATCTTGAGAAATTCACTAATAAGGAGTGGGTGGAAATGGAACAGGAATGACTAGGCAAGGACGAGGAATGAAAAAAGAGAATTCCAGAGGAGGAAGAAGAACCCCCAAGAAAAATTCACAGATAGAGATTTTGGCATAAGCTTTTGAAAACCTCAATAGGGTACTTAAAAAGTACAAGAAAGTATGCTTCAACATTGAAAGATTTTCATTAATAGAGAGAAATGTTCATGGTGTATTATCTGATTATGAAGAAATCTATGTGCAAAAAAATAAATAAAGAAACAAACAAACAAACAAACCAAGCAAGCCACCATGGAAATATTTGTAAAGAATGAAACCTTCTAAAAGAAGAGCCACAAGCAGATCCTTCAGGAGTATTCCAGAAGAAGAGACTGTAATCATAGGCCATGACGGCTCCATGCATATTATTGTGCCTGATGTCCTTCTAGTAGGACAAAATGTGGAGATGGAAGACAGTAATATTGATGACCCTGATCCTGTGTAGATCTAAGGTAATGTATGTGTTTGTGCCTTAGTTTTAAAGAAAGCAGTTTAAAAAGTGAAAAAAAAAATTAATGGGAAAAAAGCTTATAGAATAAGAATATATTTTTTTTACAGCTGTACAATGTATTTGTATTGTAAGTTAAATATTATTAAAAGGAATAAAAATTTTAAATATTAAACTGTTTAGAAAATAAAAGTTACAGTAACTAAGTCTAATTTATTGTTAAAGAAAAATATTTGTTTACAAATTTTGTGTCATCTACATACACAGTGTTTATAAAGTAGTTTTCAGTAATAGCCTAGGCTTTCACAGTCACCCACCACTCACTAACTCACTCTCTTCTAGTCTCTTAAGCTCCACTCATGGTGCATGTCCTAAACTGGTGTACCACTTTTTATCTTCTGTACCCTAATTTTACTATACCTTTCTATGTTTAGTTATGTTTGGATACACAAATACCAGTGTATTACAATGTCTACAATATTCAGCATAGTAACACATTGTACAGGTTTGTAGCCTAGGAGAAATAGGGTCCATATAACCTAGGTGTGTAGTTGGCTTTAGCATCTAGGTTTATCCCCCTAACGAAGTATTTCACAGAAGGTATTCCCATTATTAAGGGATGAGTGATTCTATTTAAAGAATTACTGTATTGTGTCTGAACAGAAGCTGCTTTAGTCCAACCTAAACCAGTATAAAGATTTTGAATTCCATATTCACTCATGAAGACAAAGGTCATAGATATAAGGGAACAATGGCTTTATTTGGATCTAGATGTTGAGTAACATAACATATACCAAAATTCACTTTTCTTAGGTGAAATAAAAGGCTTTATATAAATATCTAGAATAAAATATATGGAATTTTGAATATTTAGAGCCATCACCTAAGGTATCACAAGAATCATGACATAAAGGGATAATCATTCATCAGGGTTATCATAACTGTCATATTGAAAACTGCTCATGTGTAATTAAATAGAAATGCACATAAATAGGTATTTCTAGGCTGGGACTGGAGATTATACTAAAGCATCATGATTTTTCCCAATAAGGGGGCCTATTTTTAGATAGACCATAAGCAGGATGTGATTCTTTCTGCTCAGGCGGGTGTATATAATCAGGGGAAGAGGACTTGAGAAGTAGCTTGATAGTAGCACTTGCCTAACAAGGGTAAGACTGACACGTATTATACAGTGTCCCTGTTTGGGCTTCCAATCTCATGATCCCATCCTCCAGCCTCATGCCTTACTCCAATGTATGATTTTGGTCATTCTCAACAAATCCATCAGCTTCATAAACTCCTGAGCTGGATAAACCTTAACCAGGCTATGTGGGCCTTATACACTTGACAGGGGTAGTGGCCTATCTTTGAATCCTAGGACCTTTTCATGTTTCAGAAAATAGGAAGGCCAAAAGGATTGGAGTCAGTGCCCAGGAAAGGGAAGAGGACAAGAAAGCCAGGAGAGTCTGGCTTAGCTTTTTTGTTGTTGTTGTTTCTGCATAGGTGGGAAGGATAATACAAAGGAATCATCCAAGATAAGCCTTGATATATAACAAGGAAGAGAGAATTCACATTACATTGATATGATATGACAATCCTATCCACTAAGGCAGGTAGGTTAAACAAATTCCTATAATCTGACCAATCCATCTTTCTAGGAGGAAGAAGAAAGTTGGGAGAAATAGTTTCCCTGAAAAGCCCTCCCTAAACTGTCTAAAGTGCTCAATCAATGTTTTATCTTTTATTTATTTTTTGTTTAAGGTATTATCCTGAATGAACATAAAATACCTCATTTCCTGAGTAGTCTGTTGTACAAAATTAAGACTGATAAATACAATGCCTTGCTAGAAATTCAAAGCCATAAAATCACAGATGGGGGGGCATTAGATAACATCTAATGACATCCAATGCTCTCATTCATGTATTAATAAGAAACCTTAGGCCCCAAGAAGTTAGAAGATTTTCACAAGGGCATTCAGATACTTAATGGCAGAAACAATTATGGGGTTTATGGTAGTAGAAGCAGGGCTGACTACGACTCAGTATTTTATTATGTGTAAGAACCATATAAACTGATCACACTGTAGCTCACTTGGCACATAAATGCAGTCCCCAGAAAGAATAAACTAAACCAAAAGTCAAAAGGAACAAAAGTGTCCTCAGATTGGTTTTGCAGAACAGGCTGTTTTATTATACATCATACATCTCTCTCATCTGTAAAATCAAATGGCATTTTACTTATCTGATGGCAAAACTGCAAAGTCATCTCTGTTATACTAAAAAGTATGGAATGTCCAAGAGCTTCTATAATGTGTGACACACCTGAACAGAAATAATCTGTGTTTAGAGAGCATTTTGTTAACTAGGCTGCTTATCTGATCTTCTCTGCTCTGGGTGTTAGAAATATTATTGCATCACTCAGATAAGGCCCACCTAGCCTGGTTAAGGTTTATTCAACTCAGGATTTTATGAAGCTGATGGATTTATTGAGAATGACCATACTCACACATTGGAGTAAGAACTTGCTACCTTTGAATCAGTCTTTGAACATTTTTAGAACTAAAAACATCATAAAACAGTCCTTAACTCTTGGTTGGGAAAGACTGGTCTCTGTTCTGGTCCAATTTGTGTGAATGTCCTGCATCTCTTTTCTGCTTGACCACGTTTCTTCTTGGGGGTGTCAATTTCTAGTTTTAGAGGGTTTAGTATTTGTCCTTATTCTATACATTTATGAAAACTCAAAATCCACGCAAAGAATTTTCTTTACTGGTATGTTGTTGTGCTCTGAGAGACAATGCAAAATCTGGCTGCCAATTTCACTTGTCAGTAGTAGGAATGACTGGCTGCTTTCTTTGACCCTATGTATTGGGTCTTGCCTCATGTATATTAGAGGAACTACACTGGGTTCTAGCACTGGATTCATCTCAGACATCTCTTCATTATTTCCAGCCACTCTTCCTCACAATATCACCAAAGGAGGTGTATGTTCAAATGTCAAGAGCAAAGGAAAAAGAAACTTTTTAGTTTGATACCATCCCATTTATTGATTAGGTTGAATGTTCTCTCTGATATGTAGATGCTAACACACAAAGAGGGGAGGAGAACAAAAGTTCAGTGAATTAGACAAAGGGGACTGAAAGGAAGGGAGAGGGAATGGGAATAGGAAAAACAGTAAAACAGTAAAAACAGTAACAGTAAAAAAACAGTAAAAAAAAAACAGTAAGTTCATCTATGTGGTCAATGAGTCTCCACATTATGTGTTGTTTTATGCCATGCTTTGCATGGGTCTGCCGAGAAGTTGAGGTCCTGGGGGATGAAAGGAAGGGGCCCTCAGGGAGGATGGAGCGGGATCAAACGGGACGAGGTATGGGGTGGTCAGTCCACAGTCACTTCACCCAGACACCGGGGGCTGGTAAGACTGCTCTGCCAGAGGGAGATTCAGAATGCATTTATTCCAGAAAGTACAACAGCTTATGTATGGTCCTCAGACCAATCATGGCCCTGAAGTTACAAACAATGGGGCACCGCTCTGTTAGGTGCGTGGTCCATCAGCATAGAATGGAGAAAGAAGGAGGGGAGGGGTTGAAGGTATGCATAGTGCTCCTACATCCCTTTTTACTTTTATTTGAAAGGTCAGCAGGGCCTGTGTGGCCCATAAGCAAGCATGTTGGAGGGATCTGTGATCATCTCCTCATGGGAGAGAATCATTCAGCTAGATTTCAAGACTCCTACATGTTGCACATGAGAGAGGAGGGTGCAAATGAGACTGTGCCTGTCTTAGGTTGTGCTCATCTTTCAGAGAATCTTACCCATCATTGGCTAAGCAGTTTGTGTGAATGAGAGGGGGCAAACAAGACTGTGCCTGTCTTAGGTTGTGCTCATCAGAGCATCTTACTCCTCATTGGCTAACCAGCCCTTGTGAATGTGCCCTGAGATGAGCTCTCTCCTGAGAGAAGGGGGAATGGGGTTGGGTGGGGTTGGAAGGGAAGAGGATTTGAGGTTAGGGTCAGTCAAAGCTGTGAAGCCTTGCATTTCCAGCATAGATGAGGTGGGCGAGCTTCTTACATGTTCTTGAGGGCTGCGATCCATATAGCGGGAATTTTCTTGTGTTCCTGTGATTCTTTAATGTTATGAACCAAGAGAGCTTATTTAGTTTCTAGTTTGGTTAATTGTCTTTTTATACATTTGACAAAGAGAAGGACCAGAAGAAGGCTTAGAACCCAGAGCCCAGTGATAATCCAATCGGATGGATCTAAAAGAGCTGATAATTTATTCCACAACTTTTGAAGAATAGAAGGCTCATAGACAGCATAAGCTTTGGTTTAGGTACTCATGGAAGGGGCTTCTTTCTTCAGGTGGAGAGTTATGTTGTCTTCTCAACAGAGGCTTGGATGAATATTCCTGGCTGGGATCCAAAGGGGCTTAGACTCTGTGGGGGGGGGAATATGCAAGCATAGCCTCACCCTTGTGTGAGCAGAGGGTCTGGGTCCTTCCATTGAAGGGTCAAGGGGTCCTTCCATCATGCCAAGGGAAGGGGGGTAGGGAAAGTAAATGGACCCCAGTGTTGGATTGCTGCATTGAGGTCTCGTTTGTCAAAAGTGAGATAGTTAAGGGTAAATAATGCATCCAATAATCTCAAAGAAGGGTCCTTTTCATTGGAATAAAATTTCTGAAGAATCTCCTTTAGAGTGTGATTGGTTCTTTCAATGACTGCTTGTCCCTGGGGTTATAGGGAATCCCTTTGGTATGGGAAATTCCCCAGGAAGTTAAAAATTCCTTCAATCTGAGGGAGACATAGGTTGGGCCATTTTCTGTTTTGATTGACCACAGGATGCCCATGAATAGCATTGCTTGCTTCAGAGCCTCAATCACATGGGTTGCTTTTTCCCCTGTGAGGGCAGTAGCATACACAAGGGAGTAATAGGTGTCAATTATCACATGTACAAATTTAAGTTTCCCAAAGATAGGGATATGAGTGACATCCACCTGCCAGAGGGAAGTGGGTGTCAGCCCACAGGGGTTGACTCCCTGTGGTTGGAGTGGGCCCAATTGTAACAATGGGCCACAAGAAGAGCATATATGAATCAGATGTTTGCATTGTTGGATTGGAATTTCAGGCAATAGGTGATGAATACTGTCTGCTGAGAGATGGAACCTCTGGTGTAAGGCTCTAGCTTGTTCTAGAGTGGACATCATAACTTTAAGCTGATTTACAAGTTTGTCAATAGAGGCATTCCCTTCTGATAGAAAGCCAGGCAACCCAGAATGGGAGCAAATGTGCATAATATACCATGGTTGTTTTCTTACTTCTAGTACAGCCTTCAGGGCAGCCATAGGCTGATCGACAGGACAGTCTCTGGGCCTAAATGTGGAATAAGCAATGGAAGAGCAGACCTTGACAGCATATATGCTATCAGAGATTATGTTAAGGGAAATGGTCTGATATCTTTCCAGCACCAGAATAAGTGCAGTCAATTCAGCTACTTGGACAGAATCAGAATGCCTTTGGACAAATTGGTCATTTGTCATATTAGATGCCATTATAATGTAGCCAAGATGATGAGAGTTAGTGTGTGTGAACACACAAGGGGCCATAGGAATTGGTTTGTCCAAGGGAAAGGCATGAGTGGTTTGTCAATGGAAGATCTTGTAGGGTCTGCAGTAGTTTAGAAGGGAGATGGGAAGACAATGACCCAGAAAATCCCTCCATCATTATCTGGAAGTCTAAAGAAGTTTGTAGGAGGAAAGCAATTTGTTCCTGATGAAGAGTATGACTATGGTGTTAGGTTCTTTATTAAAGATGGATCTAGCTTGTTCTCTGAGACTTACCACTAAGGCTATAATTTATGAGGTGAGACTGGTGGTTTTATGGCAGGAGCTCCAGGAAAGGTGTGACTACAATAAAGGTACATCACGTTGCCAAAGGACACCTAAGGGTAACTTCAAGGTGGAAAGTACTATGGCTAAAGAGGAACAGCAGGGTCAAATCTTTGAAGCTGGGCAGATGTGAACAATTGATTAATTTCTGCCAGGGTGCCTCTAGCTTCTGAAGTAATATAAGCTTTCTAGAAGGATGTTTGCTAGCTTTGAGCAGATTGTAGAGGGGCTCAAATACTTTTGGAGCTAACAACAAGAATGGTCTAATCCAGTTAATATTACCACATAATTTCTGTCAAGGAGATGTCATCAGGGACATCAAGAGAGGGTTTAATAGGTCATATCACCTGAGAAAAATGAAACACTAAGAAGGAGAAGGGAGGGTGTGTTTGAATCTTCTCCTTGGCCACATGAAGATTAAGATCCTCTAAATTTTTTAGGAGTGAAGTCAGAATGCTGAAGTGATGCTTCTCTTTGCAAGCCACTAAGATATCATCCATGTAATGAGTAATGTAGCTGTTGCTCCTTAAGGGGGCAATGGCTTTAGCTACAAACATTTGGCAAATGGTAGGAGTGTTTTTCATTCCTTGTGGCAAGAATTTCCACTGATACCACTCACAAGGGTTGGCATGATTAGGTTCCCAGACTGAAAAGGCAAAGTAAGGCCTGTCTGCCTCATGAAGAGGGATGGAAAAAAAATCCCTAATGTCTATGATAGCAATATACTGATCTATCAGGATGGTTGCGGGGAAAGGAAGGCCACCTCGACATGTGCCCATTTTTTCCATTTGCTTGTTGGTATGTCTAACGTCCTGTAATAATCTCCATTTGCCTGATTTTTTTTTTGAATGACAAAAATGGGAGAATTATGAGGGCTAGTTGAAGACTCAATATGACCTAAAGTGAGTTGCTCATGGACAAGGTTTTTTAATGCTGAAAGCTTAGGCTCAAGAATAGGCCACTGCTCCACCTAGCAGGGTGAGATGTCCACCCAACTATGTCAGATCCAACAGTGAGGCAGTGGCCACTAGAATTGGGGTTTCCTCCCAGAAAGGCCTATCTTGTAATGGACTATCAATTTGTCATGTGGAGCCTTGTCATCTGTGGTAAGGACTATATCCATTTTGAAAGTAAATCTCATCCCCAAAGTGTGTTGGGAACCTCAGCTATGAGAGGGTGTATGTACCCAGAGTTGCCATTGGGATCCTTCCATATCACCTGTGAGGTTACTTGATGAGACGGGGTGGAGCCACGAACACCAAGGATATTAGGTCCCTTGGTGGATTTCCAAGAGGGGAACAAGGAGGCTGTCTTGGTGTCAATAATAGCAATGTCAGCTCCGGTGTTGATGAGACCTTTAATGGGTTTCCCATCGAGATACATGGTCATGCTAGGTTTTGTCGGGAGCAAAGATACTGTCCAATTGATCCTAGAGATAGGGGCCCTCTTATTTAACAGGGCTGAGGGTTGCCCCTGTTGGAGTTTAAAGGATTGGAGTGATGTCTTGGGCCCAATGATACTCCTTATTGCAACGAGGGCATGGAGTGCGGGGCTTCCTTGGTAACTCAAATGACTGATTAGAGGGATAGTTGCAGGTGATATGCCCAGGTTTATTGCATCTCCAACAGATAGGGGCTTGAGAGTGGCCCATGAAGGCTGAAGGAATGTTGGAAGTCAAGCAGGACTTGAGAGACGCTGATAGGGCTGAAATTGAGTCAGGAGTGGAAACTTCTTTAGTGGTAGAAACCCATTTATTAAGGTCCTCATGTCTAACTGGGGCAATTGCTGCTTTAGAAGTGGAATTATCAACTTCCCAGGTGAGTTGCCGAACAAGGGCATCTTGGCCTGGGCCAAAATTTACTTCTCTTTTCCAACAGCCTGGATGACATGAGCCAAGAAATCAGGAAAACATTCATCAGGATGTTGAATAAGATTTTTGAAAAGTTCCTGAGGAGTAGGAGGGCTCAAATTATGAAGGGCTTTAAGGGCGCTGTCCTTGATTTGCTCAAAATAAATAAGATTGCCAACAAGCTCCTGAGACTGGGGGGATGTAAAGTCACCCCTACCCGATAGCATTTCCATGGAAAAATTAAGACCTTGTGTTATATTGTGATGAGCTCGTTCTTCTACAAGTTCTAGGTAGGAAGCCTTCCATTGAGGGTACTAGGAAGTGGAGAGGACTGCCTTGAGAAGGGAAAACCAGTCAAAGGGAGTTTGGAGAGAGGAGGACCAGGACTCCAGAAGTTGAAGAAAAAAGGGAGAAGAGGGGCCAGTGTCTTGACAGGCCTTGCGTAGCTGAGTAAGCTCAGAGACCAGAGTGGGGATCCAGGGGCGGACATTGCCATTGGCCTGGAGATTAACCACATAAACTTGGGCGGTGGGTGGAGTCTGGCAAAAAGGGTTGGAAGGAGAGAGACGAGTGAGTGACTTGCAGGCAGAGGAAGCAAAGTAGGGAGGGGGTGCTGCAGGGGGCGCTGAAGGCAGGGCGGGGTCAATATGAGGGGAGTTGGAGGGAGGGGAATCTCCAGGAAAAGGATGTTCGCAGGAAGTTGAGGACAAACAATCAGGAGTATGGGATTGGTTTCTGGGGGGTGCTGTGGGGGCTGCCTCATTGAGGTAATCTTCTTCCTCCAAGAGGGAGGAGAGGACCGAGGAGAGGACCAAGGAGAGTAGATTTCCCATGTCGAAGGAGTGGGGACAGAAGACTTAAAGTGAAAGTAAACAGTAAAGTTCGAATGGCTACAGGATGGACGTGGACCATGAGCTCACTGCGAAAGTTTGTCTGGCTGCCTCTTCACGTCCATGCAGCCAGTGCCCAGAGGCGGGGGGTGTGGCCGTGGCCAGAGGAGGTGCAGGCGCAGGGTGCCTGGCAACCTGCCCTCTCCCTGTGAGGTGCAAAAATCACCGCGCAACACTTTACAGAAGCAGTTTTGTTTATTTCTCTGCCTGGAGGCTGGCAGGGACTGCAGTGTCCCTAACAGCAGCGCTTTTGTTTACTTCTCCGTGTGGCCGAGTGTACTGTGTGCGTGGGCGGCACCATGGCTGGCGCAGCTCCAGGGAAGTTTCCCAAAAGTAGGAGGAAACGCTAGCAAGAGGACAGAAAAAAAAAAACTATGAGGATTTTGAGACGAGGAAGGAGAATGAGAGTTTGGGTCTCGGAGAGATAAAAACAGAAAAGTTTAGGATCAGGGTTATGGTTATGGTTATGGTTCCAGTCACTGGGTTGATCAGACCCTTATGGGAGACTACCAGACGAACCAGGAAGTGGAAGTATGTTCCCTGACCTAACTTTATCACACAAAGGCAAATACACACAGAGTACAATTACAAAAAGGCTGGTGTTACCTTCACCAGCAAGACAAGAAAGATGGGGGACCACCACGAATTCACTTACCACAAGGTCCAGCAAACCCTAGAGCACGTGGGTGCCAGAATGTTGTTCTATGCCGTGGTTTGCATGGGTCTGCCCACGAGTTGGGGTCCCAGAGGATGGAGCGGTGTCCCACAGGACAAGGTATGGGGTCGTCAGTCCGTGGAGTCACTTCACCCAGACTCCAGGGGCTGGTAAGACTACTCTGCCAGAGGGAGATGCAGAATGTGTTTATTCCAGAAAGTACAACAGCTTATTATGGTCCTCGGACCAATCATGGCCCCGAAGTTACAAACAATGGGGCACCGCTCTGTCAGGTGTGTGGTCCATCAGCATAGAATGGGGAAAGAAGAAGGGGAGGGGTTGAAGGTATGGGAAGTGCTCCTACAATTATGTATAACCACAAGAATGGGATCTTATCATAAGTTATATTCCATGTATGAATAATATGTCAAAATATACTCTACTGTCATGTGTATCTAAACAGAACAAATTAACAATAAAAATAAAACATACAGGAACCAAAAAGAAAAAAATTAGTTCTACATATATTGATGTATAGCAATCTGCAGGGCACATTAATTGAAAAATGTAAATGGGTAGATTATTATAGAGATATGTATATTTCTGTAATTAACACATCTGAAATATATATATCTTAAAGATATATATGTTATATTATATATATTTATAAATATATCTATATATCTCTCAAAAGTTCTGGAAATATACCTACAAACCTAATAAGTGATGTTTACCTTTGAAGAGAGGATTCAAGGAGCAGGAAATAAAATAAAATATTCTCTTTTAGGGGTTGGAGTTATGGCCCAGTGGTAGAACACTTGCCTAGCACATATGAGGCACTGGGTTCGATTCTCAGCACCACATAAAAATAAATAAATAAAATAAAGTGATTGTGTCCATCTACAAGTAAAAAAATTATTTTAATAAAAAAATTCCCTTTTAAATAAAAAAATGGGATCCTAATTAGAGTAAGTTATACTCCATGTATGTATAGTATGTCAGAATATACTATACTGCCATGTATTTATAAAAAGAACAAAAGAAAAGAAAAAGAGCAAAGGAAATAATGCAACATTTTAGTGGAAGAGTAGGATGTCCACATGGCTGGTTCTCCTTGCCTGTCTAACTTCTGGTTGGACTATATTCCCTCCAGAGCTGTATGAGGATAAGGAGAGTTGTATATTATATATATAAAACAATATAATAGATATAAATATGTATAATACATAAAAATAATATAATATATATAAATAATTGGGTTAGCCATATAATTTGAACATATATCTTTTTTGGGTATCTTGTGAGGAGGACTGCCTGGAAAGCTGGAACTAATAAGCAAAGAGGTTTCTGAGATGAATCCAGGGCTAGAACCCAGTGTAGCTCCTCTAATATGCATGAGGCAAGACCTAAGACAATTTGTGAATCAGCAAAAGTTCTGCTAGGTATGTTAACCTTTGATGTTGATACCCAGCTACAGCCACAGCTGCAGCAGGCATAGGAGCTAACTTGTGAGCTTTCTTGTTACTCCTACTCCTAGGAAACCCAATGTCATTACATAATTCATGGATTAGAGTTCCCAGTGGGTGTGAATGATTACTGGGTATGAAATGGTGATGCAGGAATATAACAAGGCTGGAAGTTGGAAGGTAGCACTTAAACCCTCCTGTCCTAGGGTACCTTCAAAACACATGTAGCAGACAAGAGAACCAAGAGCAGAGAACAAGACTTTCAGAAGCAAGTGGAAGCTGAGCCACAGGGTACAGACTCAGAATGCAGGGCTAATGCAGGGCTCAGATGGGAAAGATGGGGAGCTACTGGAACTGAGTAGGCAGCTGGCATTCCACAGGAATCATCAAAGAAAGTAACTATCAGCAATTTTGTAACAATGATTCAGAACTTAAAGGGAACTTTGACCATCCATAAATTCAAAGAAACAAATACTGCAACTGGTAATAAGAGCAATACATAGTCAATTTTTGAGGGACCAGAAAAGATATTGCAAAGGGTATTAGCAGAACCCTGACAAAATAGGAGAAGAATCCAAGCCACACCAGACCAGGATAGAAATCATTCTGACCACCCAGCTAGGACTGCTATATATAGCTCTGAGAATCTACATATCACATGTCTAGTTTATTAAAGATACCTATGCTTAAATTACCACCCTTTAAGTCATTATCAATGAACTGTTTCATCATCATCAAGTTTTTATTTGAATAACTCCTGCACATATGAAGTATAGATGGACCTTCAAAAATGGTCACAGTCAACATTGCAGTACCTACAAACTGCAGAGACAGGAAACAGGTAAGTGCTTGCCATGGATTTGGGGGAGGAAGAAGGGTCAACCCCAAAGGGGCTGCATGAAGGGATTTGGGGGGATGATGGAATTATTTTATACCTTGAAAAATGATTAGATAAATGATTCTAGACATATGTCAAAATTCAGAAAATGCATATGGAAAGAATTTTACCATGAGTAAATTTTAAAACAAACAAAAATTAAAGAATCCAGGATCCAAAAGGGCCAAATCAGATAAGCATTCTCTCCTTACTATCCATGCCTTCACCTCACCAATCTAAACTTCTGCTTTAATAAGTTTATAATATTTCTGATAATTCAAAGACATATCTACCTTTTTGTGTGTAAACCTGTTATAGGCTCAATGACACAGTAAGTAGAACATGAAAGTACGTAACTTGCAGCATCAAAAATTTCTTTACATGGTTGTAGGTAGAGCCCTGAGTATTGATACTTCTCTATGTTCAGGCTAATGGTACAAAAGAGAAGATTGTTATGGTAGTAGAGGAAGTTACGTATTAACAGAGATCTGAATGAAGTGAGAGTGGCCCATGTCAAACACTGAGGAAAAGTGTTCCAATCAGAGATACAGAAAGTGCAGAAGGAGTGGGCATGAGCTTTAGGCTGGAGGATCATCAAGAATGACAGTGTGGTTAGAGAGGAGTAGGCAAGAGGTGGGAAGCAACCAGATCCTGAGGAGACTGACAGGCCTTAATAAGAAGGAGGCTTTAATTTAAGAATGGCAGAATACCATCAGGAGTAAACAGAGGGATGATCTAGTCTGCTTTGCCTTTTTAAAAGCTTACTATGGCTGCCATGTGGAGAAGAGATATTGGAAATACGGAAGCAGGAAAGCCGTTGCAGTTGTGCAGAAATGGTAGCTTGGAAGAGCTATAGTGTGGAAGGACTTGGTGAGAGGGAAAGCTGTGCTCTATTGCCCAACCAGACCCCATTTTTATGGCCCATCATGACAAAGGTATGCTTAGTGTTATCTTAGGATTCCTTATTCTCTTGAGCCTTAAATAGATACTGTAGTGCATATAGAAATCCTTTAAGGCAATTTGAATGAAGTTGGAGACTAAGAATTTTTAGTGGCTCCAAAACACAAATTATATGATTTTCTTTATTAATGTTTAGAATCCCAGGTGTATAAAGGAAGAAGGCAGATGATTCTATTACTCTAGAATCAAAATTTTTATCAGATATGTTTGAGGGATGAAAACAAAGGGGCCAGAATTATATTACTATAACTCACACTATAGAATTAATATCTTAATCCAGTACATAATCATACTGTGAAAGAATATCACATGATAGAGAGGGGATGGTGTAAAGGATGATAAGAGGATCGTGAGAATAATGATAAAGAGAGAACGAAGGCTGGGTTTGTGGCTCAGTGGTGTAGCACTTGCCTAGCATGTGTGAGACACTGGGTTCGATTCTCAGCATCGCATACAAATAAAGTAAGTCCATTGACAACTAAAAAAAATTTTTTTTAAAAAAGAGAGAGAATGAGATGAGGTGTGGCAAAGAAATGATAGAGAGCAGAGGGAAAAAAGTATACTTCAGTATACTGCCTAATAAACACAAAGGGTGGTGCAATTTCATGTCTTTTTGGAAATGTAGACCCTCCTAGAAGCCCTCACATCATATTGTTACTTGTCTATAATTTGGTTTAGAACAGCTCATTGTGGAGTGTGAGGTTATATATACACATATGTGTATAATTTTACACCATAGATAGGCAGGCCAATTAGCACTGAGTTGGATATACACATCAGTGGAGTGCAAGAAAACAAAAAAACAAACAAAAATGTCACATTCCACAGGCAGCATCCCTAAATCTTCAATCAACACAGAGAGTTTTGTTAATTAGCATAATATGCTAGAGATTATTTTTTATTGGTAAAATAAGTCATATCCAAAAGATGGGGATTGACTAGGAATATTATACTGGCTCTTTCACAGCTGCATTAGCAGGAACAGGATATGAAAATAGAGTGATTCCCTCAGTCTCTACTCTTTGGAATTAATTCCAGTTAATCCTTTGTACAGCCACTTAAGAAGGATTTTGTGGCCTGACTACAACTAGGAAATGAGATAAATCATGTTTCATCTGCCTTGAGTGAATCTTTCATGCAAGCTACTTGTTCCAGTGCTTAAAAGGACAGAAAGCTGGGGCTTTAGCAAGATTACACTGTAGATTATATGACTTTTTGTTCCTTTTACTAAAAGACAGTGTGTTCGTGTGGCATAATTTGGTCTAGAACTTGACTTCATTATAAAATCTGCATCATCGATTGCACAAGAAGAGATAGATAGTCATCACCTACTCTAGTCATTGGAAACTTTCAATAGAGCCTGATAATCAGGAATAATCAAATCAACTTAAGTCAGTTTGGAAATGCACTATGGAAGACAGCCCTCTTTTTAGGGTCCTTGCTTCTTTGCTAGATGAATATGTGCTCTCTCCCACGTAGCAATGAGTATCATCTTTATAGAAATACAAGATGTTAATGTGGTAAGGAAATCAGGATCATATAGTCTGCTTCTTCATATTACACATGGAAAAATGAAGCCTTGGAAAGATTAAGCCACCTTCTCAACGTTAGTACATGACCTAATTAGTGGTGAAGGAGGGACCAGGTCCTGAGTCTTGTGACCCAGAAATCTCATTGGGCACAATGGAACCATATTTTCAAACCAAAACACCTAAGATACATGATCTAGAATCTGAAATGACTTATCAGGGTGATAATTGAGTATATAAAATAAGATCTATTTCATGGTCTGATTAGAGCCTGGTAATAGTCTAAACATTTAAGTCAACATTTTTAGACTGAAATTTAGTTATTTATCCTAAATCTTAAATCTCTCTCTACCTTTATGTTTTGTGAATTGACATTTACCATTTGCACAAGGTATTATGGTGATTCTTTTACTCCTGTCTGAGGATCTAGTCATGAACACAAGATCTCCAATAGTCCAACACTCCAAGTATTAATAAGAAAGCATAAATGGTTCCCTGGTAGACAGGTTCCCTTAACAAGAGAAACTCAAGTATTAGAGGCTTTTAGGGTGAATGGAATATTAAAGATCCCTGAGAACAGTCATACCTACTATTAAGGGGTCATCCATTTTCTGTGTTGATGTTGTCATTGCTTGCTGACTGAAGTGCAAGTCTTTTCACAGAAGCACTTTAGTTCAATTTTGGGCAGGGTTAACTACTAGAACATTTTTATTTGAGTAGAAATCCTTCTTCTTGTAATTTTCACCCAATATATTCTTTTTCTGAAGTTTTTTTTTGGTGCCATGATGAATACATTTCATTTTTCTTTCACTTTTCAGCTCATTAGATATTTGAAAGTTGTTTTCATGCTCTAATCACAGCTTCACAACAAAAACTTATAGACTGGGCTGGGATTGTAGCTTGGTGGTAGAGTGCTTGCCTCACATGTGTGAGGCACTGGGTTTGATCCTCAGCACCACATAAAAATAAATAAATAAAGATATTGTGTCCATCTTCAACTAAAGAAAATATTTAAAAAAACTTGTAGACAACTATCTTTATTAAAGGATGCAGAATGAATTCTTAACTGTTCTTTGGATGTTTTTACATATCTAATTTATAAAGCATCTGATGTAAAATGTTTCTAACATATCATGACTTATTTAATTCCCTGATTGGATATTTAGATTGGTTCCAGGTTTTCATCATTTTTGTGAAAGATGTTTGTTGTTCAGTCTCATTGAACAATGAATTTATACTTGGTTCAGTTGTCACTCAATTGTTATGCTTTTAATAAAAATGCTAAATAGATATAAAAAGTGTGTGAAAGAGTACTACATATTCAAATGCCAATGATTCATACTTGCTTTACAGTTTAGAAATATTAGTTAATACATTTTTATTTCAAAATACTATATCTTAAGAGACAGCCATTTAGATTATAGAGATTCAACATCATGTATTTTATTTAATGCCCTATCTCAATTTAGGATCCATGTTTTCATATTTGTACAGATTGATTTTATCTTTATCTGAATACTACCAGTCCAGAGCCATCATGGCCTCCCATGTGCAGTTTTATATTTGGCGTACTCTTCTTCACAGACTACTTGTCTTAGTTTGTAGCAGTGATAAATAATACATCATACCTTGTAAGCTCAACTTGTTCAGTAGAGATCCCATAATGGGATTGTCTTGAAGGAAGTGACCAAGAGCTACCCAACTCTCTTACTCTCATATAAAGATATAGCTTCTGCCACCCTGTTTCTATGACCTTGGCGGTTGTAGGTTTTATGGCTACCTTCTCAGGCTGGCTCTGCATGCTGCCTGCAACTTCCCTGAGCAGGCATTCCATGTTCCCGGTATCACAGTCTTTTTGGGCTCTCCATTGTAGTTTCGGCCTCACTCTTACAGCTCTATGCGTTGCCCTATTGGAGGCTCCAACACTGCCATGCACTGCCTGGCTTCTAGTACTTTGAAATCTTGGTTAAAGTTTCCACGACCCTATAATTTTTTCATACTGCATGCCTGCATCACCTAGATGACATAAGTTTTGCCCCCAGTATGAGTTGTATCTGGGATTGCTTGAAACAGCTGCCTTGGTTTCTGAGTCCCTTGCCAGCAAAAATTCCCTAGGCATTCTTTAGTGAGCTGGGGCTTTCTTCTCAAAAGACTGTTCTGAGGGTTGAGCTTGTGGCTCAGTGGTAGAGTGCTTCCTGAGCATGTGTGAGGCACTGGTTTTATTCTCAGCACCACATAAAAATAAAGAATATAAAGGTATTGTGTCCTATTTACAACTAAAAATTAAAAGAAAAATACTCTGTCCTGGAAACTCTTTAAAACAAATATGCACTTTCATAACTTTGAGCCTGTAGTGGGTAGGGTCTTTACTCCTGAGATCACCTCAGGGTATCTTGTCCTAGTGCAGAGCAATTAGCTTCTTTTGAACAGTGCTAATCTGCATACTGGCAACTTTAAACTTTAACATTTCTTTTCTCATCAAGATGCAAATTTTCCAAAAATATTCTCTCTGCTCTTTGCTCCTATTCTCACTATAAATTTAGCTAAAATCATCCAATAATATTCATGCAATACCCTGGGATGTTGTGCTGCCTTGAAAGTTCCTCCACCAAATACATTAGTCCGTCATCTTTAAACTCAGCCTCCCATGATATCTCAGGGCATGAATGCAATGCAGTTAAAATCTTTATTATGGTGTAAAAAATAGTGACCTTTAGTCCAATTTCCAAAAGAGTCCTTATTCCTATTTGAAACCTCATGAGCATAGCCATTATTACCCACATTTCTTGTCTGGTTTTCTGAGCCCTCACTAGAATTTCCCATTAAGCTCTGCTTCCAGCATTCTAGGCTTTCTCTAGCCCCTTTCTCCAAACTTCCCCAAATTCCTCCCACAAATCAATTCCAAAGCCTCCTCCGCATAGCTTGATACAATTGAGAGGTGTTAGAAACATTAAGAAGTGGTGTTTAGTGGGAGATTTTAGGTTTTATATATGTATGTATATATAACATAATATACATACATGTATATATGACATATATATTATATAATATATATTGTGTATATATATTATATGGTGTATAATATGTATATATAACATATTATGTAAAAATGTTATGTATATGTATGTGTATATATATATATACAACATATATATAATATTCATACATGTACATAACAACATATATATTATATAATCTACACATATAGAACCTAAAATTGCCCACTAGGCTCCACCTCTAAAAGTTTTTAACATCTCTCAATTGTACCAAGCTATGGGGAGGAGGGTTTGGAATATATATATATATTTACTCCAGAAATATTTTTTAAAATCTGTATTTTCTCCATTTAATGATTTTTTAGTTTTACCAAATGGGTGGGTCTATTCTGAAATATCTCTTCTGTCCCATTGATCTATGTATCTACATTTTTGTCAGTACTTACCATCTTAATTACTGTAGTAACTCCTCTTTCTTAAAATTGTTTTGGCTGGTTGTGTTACTCAGCTTTCCATCACTATAATAAATACTGAGGCGATCAACTCATATGGAAAAAGGGTTTAGCTTTGCTCACAGTTTTGGAAGTTTCTGTCCATGATTGTTTGGACTCATTGCTCTGGCTGAGGCAGCCCATTATGGTGGGAGTGCACAAAAGAGCAAAATTGCTTAATTTCATGGGCAGGAAGTGAAAGAGAAAGAGGAAGGAACTAGGGGACCATAATTCCCTTCAAAAGCATGTTCTCAATGACCTGAAGGCCTCCTCTAGGCCCCATCTCTTAATATTTTCTCTACCTCCAATAGCAGCAAGCTGGAGACTAAGTCTGTAATATGAATCTTTGGGGAACATTTCAGATCCAAACCATAGTACTACCCATAAGTGCATAATGACCATGCAGACCTCAACAGATTCAGTGAATCCGTTTAATCATTCATGGACTCAGGCATCATAGGGGCTCATTTTCTGGCTGTGAAAATGA
The DNA here is from genome assembly GCA_004024805.1 of Geosciurus inauris. NCBI lineage: Eukaryota > Metazoa > Chordata > Mammalia > Rodentia > Sciuridae > Geosciurus > Geosciurus inauris. The sequence continues at coordinate 38,643 of PVHX01003190.1, forward strand.
TCATCAGTTATAGTTTTATAGGCATTTTAGTTTTATAGGGTACAAGGGTGGTTTAATCATTGAAAACTATGGACGTGCCATTTGGACAGTCAGGGGCCAGTTGTGCAGGTTAACACTTTAAATCAGGAAGGCAGTTGTAAAAAGTTTGAAACTCATTATTACCTTGAGAGATAGGATCTCTGGTCCTGAGGGATGAGTACTCAAATCTTGCCCATTGCTTTTCTTTTTCTGGGATTCATTGTTTCCCAGAGTTTCAACATTTATTGTGCCTCCATTTAGGACTAATTTGCAATGGGGGAAGGTCAAAGTTCAGAGCCCAGAATTCAGTATCCAACCCCTTCCTTCAGGGCCCTTTGTTTTTTGGAAAGGATTTATTGTGAGAGGTTAGTGCTTGTCTAATTTCCCCTCCCTTCTGCAGAGCTGCATGGTCTTTCTGTTTTCTCATGGGGCCTTTCTTGTAGGAATATTATTTTCCATAACCCTTCACTACCCCTGTTCTCTTTTAGTTGCCATTTGCCTAGGGTATCTTTTTCTATCCCTTTTTTTCTCAGCCTATTTGTGTTATGGTGAGATGGCAATAAATCCCCAAGTCGATCTTAAAGCAGGAGACAGAACATATATTCACCAGCCAGCAGTCTAGATCCACCAGCTGATAGGCCAAGAGGCAGGCTGTAAGTCTACACCCTTATGAGGAGCATATGCCATAGACATGCCTGGACATGCTGGGGAATCACTAAGTTGTTGGCCATAAGGAACAGCAGCCACTGACAGGCTTAGGCATGCCTGCTTGCAAATTGATAAGGGCCTGTAAGGGGCACCTAACATAGGCATGCTTAGCAATGGCTGGTTACAATTGATAGGGAGCACAGCTCCATGCACATACACAAAGAATATACCCAGTTGCAATTACATTATCTCACTGGATATAACCAATGGGCACTGACTTTCTCTGGGTGTAACCAATTACCAGCTTATACCACCAACTTGGAACTATATCTAAACTGCTTTTCCTGCCACATTGGGGGTTTTTGCTCCAAGGGCCATTTTGCTGTCTGTCCCTGGATTAACTCCACCATCCCTGACGTCCAGCCATTGGCTGAAGAGAACCACCAGACAGAGACAATGTCTGCTCTTTGGCTAAGAGAAGTTGTGTGGCACCAGAGGTATTTTGGGGCTCATGGTTGCCCTAGGATTGTGTGAATTTCTTGTAGTGTTTAGTTGCCCTAGGGTAGTGTGACTTACCTATAGTTTTTAATTAGTGTGCATTGAATGCTAGTTGGTGTGCTCCAGCACTCCCAACACTTTTTGCATTAATTGATTATATTTTATGATTGGTGTGATTGAATATACACTTGCATTTAAAGATAATCCACCTCCCAGTAATTAATTGTGCCACTTGCGACAACCCTTTAGCCCCCTCCAAGGGTTAGAGTACATCTTTTATACCATAAGTAAAGCATGTCAGTACATTAATCATAAGTGGCTGTTGCTATAATTCTAGGCCATAAACAAACATCATGAGATCCAAAATTATAAGCAGAAGGGGAAGTGGGTCAAAACAACCCTAGTTGAGTACAAGGTAAAAAATGGTTATTAACATCTAGACAATCATTCTCTGACAGGGTACATTATACAAGAAAAATAGGAACCAAAACAAGAACAATTTTTCACTGTATAAAAAGTGCCATTTTGCCAGCAGACCAGCAGGAGCCAGGAGGCATAGAGGGCCCATACCAGTAAACTCCACGGTATCCAGCCAAAGGGAGACCAGAGACTGCTGGCCACAAGCTACAAGGGAGCCCACATCCAGGGTAAGAGTCCCCGCAGAGTCCCCACAGGGTCCCCAGTGTGAGAAAGCCCCACCCAAGTAAGGCCTGGGGCTGCACCAGTTCTGCTCCAGAGTTCCTATGGACAGGTGAGACAGAGGGCCCAAAACCACCCTCAGGGAATGCCAGAGGTGCCCAGCCAAAGGCAGATCAGAGCCTGCTAGCTTCCAGCCCCAGGGTCGCACACACACTCTCCTGCTTGTGACCCTGCCTAAGTGAGACCTGGGCCTGCCCCCAGTTCCACTCCAGAGTTCCTGCTCACCAGGGCAAAACAGCCCTCAGGGATCACCACAGGAGCCCAGCCAAGGCCACTCCCACTGCCCTCTCAAGGTACATCCCTGCCCCCACCACCAACTTTAGTGACAGTAGTGTCCATCTGCAGACACTGGGGGAACAAAAGTAGCTCCAAGGTGAGATACAGGTAATCTGGAGTGTCAATACAAGATTATAGGATAGAAGCCGCAGTACCTTAGATCAGTATTGCAAGAAAGGAAGATACACGATCAACATGAAAAAACAAGGGAAAATGTGCCTCAAATAAACCTCAAGACCACTGTAACAGAATCCATTGACAACACAGTTGATGAAATGTCAGAGAAAGAATTCAGAATGTACATAATTAAAATGACCTGTGAATTAAAGAATGACATAAGTAAGCAATTACAGGCAAACATTTATCAATCCAACAAAGAAATAGGAGAGCAAATAAAGGCAACCATTGATCATTCTAACAAAGAGATAAGAGAGCAATTACAAGTAGCAAAAAATTACTTTAAGAAAGAGCTAGAGATCGTGAAAAAATAAAACCAATCAGAAATTCTTGAAATGAAGGAAACAAAAAACCATATAAAAAACTCAATAGAAAGCATCACCAGCAGACTAGATCACCTGGAAGACAGAACCTCAGATAATGAAGACAAGATATACAATCTTGAAAATAAACTTGACCGTACAGTGAAGATGTTAAGAAATCATGAACAGAACATACAAGAAATATGAGACAGCATCAAAAGACCAAATCTAAGATTTATTGGGAAAGAAAAAGGCACAGAATTTCAAACCAAAGGAATGCACAATCTCTTCAATGAAATAATATCAAAAAATTTCCCAAATATGAAAAATGAAATGGAAAATCAAATATGAGAGGCTTACAGGACACCAAATGTACAAAATTTCAACAGATCTACACCAAGGCACATTATAATGAAAATGCTCAGCATACAGAATAAGGACAGAATTTTAAAGGCTGCAAGAGAGAGGAACCAGATCACAATAAGGGGAGACCAATTCGTATCTCAGCAGATTTTCAACCCAGACCCTAAAAGCCATGGAACAACATATTCCAAGCTCTGAAAGAAAATGGATGCCAACCAAGAATCCTATATCCAGCAATATTGTGCTTCAGATTTGATGATGAAATAAAAACCTTCCATGATAAACAAAAGTTAAAAGATTTTACAGCAAGAAAGCCTGCACTATACAGCATTCTTGGCAAAATATTCCTTGAGGAGGAAATGGAAAATAAAAATGAAAATCTGAAAAGAGACAAACTACACTAAAGGAAAGGCCATTCAAAAGAGAAAACAACTCAAAGTAAAAACCAAAAACAAACCAAAATGACCAGAATTATAAATCATATTTCAATAATAACCCTGAATGTAAATGGCCTAAATGCACCAATTAAAAGACATAGACTGACAGACTGGATTAAAAAAAAAAAAGACTCAACAATATGCTGTCTTCAAGAGACTCATCTCATAGGAAAAGACATTCACAGACTGAAAGTGAAAGGGTGGGGAAAAAACATATCACTCACATGGACCCCACAAACAATCAGAAGTTTCCATCCTCACATCAAATAAAGTAGACTTCAAACCAAAGATGGTGAAAGAGATAAAGAAGGTCATTTCATACTTCTTAAGGGAATCATACATCAACAAGACATAACAATCATAAATATCTATGCCCCAAATAATGGGGCTTCTATGTATATCAAACAAATTCTTCTCAAATACAAGAATCAAATAGACCACAACACAATAATACTTGGAGACTTTAACACAGCTCTCTCACCATTGGATAGATCTTCCAAACAAAAACTTAATAAAGAAACCATAGACCTCAATGAAACTATCAATAATTTAGACTTAAGAGACATATATAGAGTGTTCCATCCATCAATGAGCGAATACACTTTTTTCTCAGCTGCACATGGATCCTTTTCCAAAATAGATCATATGTTATGTCACAAAGCCAGTCTTAGCAAATACAAAAAAAATAGAGATACTATCCTGCATCCTGTCTGACCATAATGGAATAAAATTAGAAATCAATGACAGATTAAAAAATAGAAACTACTCCAACACCTGGAAACTAAATAATATGCTATTGAATGATGCATGGATAACATAAGATATCAGGGAAGAGATAAAAAATCTTAGAGGCAAATGAAAACTCTGATACAACATATCAAAATCTCTGGGATGCCATGAAGGCTGTGCTAAGAGGAAAGTTCATAGCACTAAGTTCATTCATTAGAAGAAGTAAAAGTCAACAAATAAATGAATTGACTCTTTGTCTCAAAGCCTTAGAATAGGAAGAACAAATAACACCAAATGAAGTAGAAGACAGGAAATACTAAAAATCAGGGCTGAAATCAATGAAATTGAAACAAAAGAAACAATTCAAAAAATTGACAAAACAAAAAGCTGGTTCTTTGAAAACATAAACAAAATTGACAAACCCTTAGCCACCCTAACAAAAAGAAGGAGGAAGAAAACCCAAATTACTAAAATTCGTGATGAAAAAGGAAATATCATGACAGACACTACTGAAATACAGAGGATAATTAGAAACTATTTTGAAAACTTATACTCTAGTAAAATAGAAAACCCTGAAGACACCAACAAATTTCTAGCGGCATATGACCTACCCAAACTGAATCAAGAGGACATACATAACTTAAACAGATCAATTTCAAGCATGGAAATAGAAGATGCCATCAAGAGCCTGCCAACCAAGAAAAGCCCAGGTCCAGATGGATTCTCAGCTGAGTTCTACAAGACTTTCAAAGAAGAATTAATACCAATACTCCTAAAACTATGTCATGAAATAGAAAAGAAGGGAATCCTTCCAAACTCATTCTATGAGGCAAGTATCACCCTGATTCCGAAACCAGACAGAGACACATCAAAGTAAGAAAATTTCAGGCCAATATCCCTGATGAACATAGATGCAAAAATTCTCAATAAAATTCTGGCAAATTGCATACAAAAACATATCAAAAAAATAGTGCACCATAATCAAGTGGGGTTCATTCCAGGGATGCAAGGTTGGTTCAACATATGGAAATCAATAAGCAGAATCCATCACATCAATAGACTTAAAGATAAGAATCATATGATTTTATCAATCAATGCAGAGAAGGCATTTGACAAAATACAACACCCTTTGATGCTCAAAACACTAGAAAAACTTGGGATAGTAGAAACATACCTCAACTTTGTAAAAGCTATCTATGCTAAACCCAAGGCCAACGTCATCCTAAATGGAGAAAAATTGGAAGCATTCCCTCTAAAAATGGGAACAAGACAGGGATGCCCTCTTTCACCACTGCTATTCAACATAGTCCTTGAAACACTAGCCAGAGCAATTAGACAGATGAAAGAAATTAAAGGGATATGAATAGGAAAAGAAGAACTCAAAATATCATTATTTGCAGATGCCATGATTCTATACTTAGAGGATCCAAAAATTCTACCAGAAAACTTCTAGAGTTAATAAATGGTTTCAGAAAATTAGCAGGATATAAAATCAACACCCATAAATCAATTGCATTTCTGTACATCAGTCATAAACTCTCTGAAAGAGAAATTAGGAAAACTATCCCATTCACAATAGCCTCAAAAAAATAAAATAAAGTACTTAGGAATTAACTTAAAAAAAGAAGTGAAAGACCTCTACAATGCAAAATTGACACTGAAGAAAGAAATTGAAGAAGACCTTATAAGATGGAAAAATCTCCCATGCTCCTGGATAGGCAGAATCAATATTGTCAAAATGGCCATACTACCCAAAGCACTATATAGATTCAATGCAAATTCCAATTAAAATACCAATGTCATTCCTTATAGAACTAGAAAAGGCAATCATGAAATTCATTTGAAAGAATAAGAGACCCAGAATAGCCAAAGCAATCCTTAGCAAGAAGAGTGAAGCAGGAGGCATCACAATACCAGACCTGAAATTATACTACAAAGTTATAGTAACAAAAACAGTATGGTACTGGCACCAAAATAGACATGTAGACCAATGGTATAGAATAGAAGACACAGAGATGAACCCACTTAAATATGGTTGCCTTATACTAGACAAAGGAGCCAAACACGTACAGTGGAGAAAAGATAGCCTCTTCAACAAACGGTGCTAGGAAAACTGGAAATCCATATGCAGCAAAATGAAACTAAACCCCTATCTCTCACCATGCACAAACTTCAACTCAAAGTGGATCAAGGACCTGGGAATCAGACCAGAGACCCAATGCCTAATAGAAGAAAAAATAGGCCCAAATCTTCATCATGTCGGATTAGGACCATACTTCTTCAACAAGACTTTTATAGCACAAGAAGTAAAATCAAGAATCAACACATGAGATGGATTCAAACTAAAAAGCTTCTTCTCAGCAAAAGAAATAATCAATGAAGTGAACAGAGAGCCTACATTCTGGGAACAAATCTTTGCCACACACACATCCAATAGAGCACTAATCTCCAAGATATATAAAGAACTCAAAAAACTTAACACCAAAAAAACCAAACAAACAACCCAGTCAATAAATGGGCCAATGAGCTGAACAGAAACTTCACAGAAGAAGGTATACAATCAATTAACAGACATATGAAAAAATGTTCAACATCTCTAGCAATCAGAGAAATGCTAATCAAAACTACCCTAATATTTCATCTCATGCCAGTCAGAACAGCAGTTATCAAGAATACAAACAACAATAAGTGTTGGTGAGGTTGTGGGGAAAAAGGCACGCTTATACATTGCTGGTGGAACTGCAAGTTGGTACAACCAATCTGGAAAGCAGTATGGATATTCCTTAGAAAGCTTTGAATGGAACCACCATTTGACCCAGCTATCCCACTCCTGTCTATACCTGGAAGACTTAAAAACAGCATGCTACAGTGACGCAGCCACTTCAATGTTTATAGCAGCTCAAGTCACAATAGCTAAACTGTGGAACCAACCTAGATGCCCTTCAACAGATGAATGGATAAAGAAACTGTGGTATATATATACAATGGAATATTACTCATCAATAAGAGAGAATAAAATTATGGCATTTGCAGGTAAATGGATGGAGTTGGAAAATATCATGCTAAGTGAAGTAAGCCAATCTCAGAAAACCAAATGCTGAATGTACTCATTGATAAGTGGATGCTGATCCATAATGGGGGGAAGGACATGGAAACAATGGAGGAACTCTGTTCACAGGGGTGTAAGGGGGCAGGGGGTATGAGGACAGTAAAGGTGGTGGAATATGATGGTCATCATAGCCCTAGCTTCATGTATGACAGCATGTATGTTGTGATTCTATATCACTTACGACCAGAGAAATGAAATGTTATCCTCCATCTGTGTACAATGAATCAAATTGCACTCTGATATCATGTAAACCTAAATAGAACAAATAAATAAACTAAAATATGAAAAAAAAATGCCATTTGTGTTGCCAAACATGCTATCTTAGGCAACTATTGATGGATACGGAGGCAGGGTGTTCCCATGGGAGAAGCATTTCTTACATGGCATAGAGTCTCAGGGTAAAATGAAGTCTGGTCACTGCTCACATAGACTGGTCCATAACACATGTGAAACAAGTCTCTTGTTGGCAGGATTTCACTAGATCTTATTTTTTATCCATTCAGCCATCCTATATTTTTTAATTAGAAAATTTAATCCATTTATGTTCAGTAATAGTATTAGGTCCTTAGGCCAAAGTAACTCCATTTTCAAAATCAGCACCTGCCTACTCAAGCATGACCTTCCTGCTAGGCTCACCAGCAAAGAGTCCCTAACTACTGAAACTACAACAAAGATGCCAAGTAATAATCACAGGACCAGATGGGTTATTTTTTAACTACTCCATGGTAAATGCCTATATAGTTAAGAAGTTTTTTCCAGCACACTGCTGTGCTTTGCAGAAGGGCATCCTGGCAGATATTCTCTGTCAATAAACCTTTGCTTGACAAAAGCAAAGGTCTCTCATGGATATTTTCACCATATTTACCCTAATAAATGGATAAGAACTTATCCCTGCCATTTTGTTTATTATTTTCTGGTTGTTTTGGAGGTCTTTGTTCCTTCCTTCTTGTTTACTTTTATGGTTTGGTGATTTTCTGAACTGCTAAGCTTCAATTCGATTCCTTTTTTCTTATTTGTGTGTCTGCTATAATTTTTTCTTTGTGGTTACTGTAAGATTTACATAAAAATCTTATATTTTTTAAAAGCTGATAACTTAACTTTGGTTACATACATGTACTCTAGTCTTTCATATGCCTCCTCACAACTTACAATTTTGTTGTCTTAATTTACATATTTTTATATTTTGTGCTCCTTAATATAGCTATGATTATTGTTCACCATTGACTTTTTTTAAAATTTATTTATTTTTTTAGTTGTAGGTGGACAGAATATCTTTATTTTATTTTTATGTGGTGCTGAGGATTGAACCCAGTCCCTCACACGTGCTAGGCGAGCACGCTGCCACTGTGCCACAATCCCAGCCCCCACCATTGACTTTTAATCTTCATTATAGGGATTTGAGAGATTGTTATATGTTCATTACAGAAATAGAGTGCTCTGAAATTTATTATTTCCCTCTGTGAGTTTTATACTTTCATATGTTTTCCTGAATGTGAATATCATTCTTTCATTTATGATTGATGTACTCCCTTAAACGTTTCTTGTAAGGCCCGTCTAGTGGTGATGAGTTTTCTCAGTTTTTGCTTATCTAAGAAAAGCTTTATTTCTTTTTTATGGATGAAGGATAGGTTTTCTGGGTATAGTATTCTTGCCTGGGAGTTGATTTTTTCTTTCAGCATTTTCAATGTATCATCCCAATCTCTCCTGTTAAGAAATTGGCTGATAGTTTAATTGGGATTACTCTATCAATTCATTTCATATTCTCTTTTTGTCTTTGATTTTTGTCAGTTTGATTATAATGTGCCTAAGAGAGGACTTTTTTGAGTTGAATCATTTGGTTCTGTCAAACTTTTTGTTCCCTCAGTCCCAGGGATCCAACCTAGGGCCTTGAGCATGCTAAATTGAGCTACATTTAGCTCTACCATTGAGCCACACCCAAGCCCTTGAGTTGAATCTACTTGAGTTCTTTTGAGTGTCATGAATTCGCATGTCCATGTCTTTAAGATTTGGTAAATTTTCAGTTATTATTTTCTTAAGCCTTCAGTGCCTTTCTCCATCTCTTTTCCCTCTGGAGCACCCATAATGTGAATAGTGAATATTTGTTTTGTTTAATCATATCCCATAAGTCCTGTAGGCTTTCTTTGGTCTTTTTCATTCTTCTTTTTTCTTTGACTGGATTATGTCCAAAAAAAAAAAAAAGAAAAGAAAAGAAAAGAAAACTTCCTTTCCAATTCAGAAATTCTTTCTTCTGTTTTATTAGTCTGCTGTTGAAGGTCTTGATTATATTTTTAAAATTTCACTCATTGAATTCTTTATGTTTAAGATTTCTGTCTGGTTCTTTATTATATCTATCTTTCTGTTGAATTTCTTCTTTAAAATATATATATATATTTTTAGTTGTCAATGGACCCTTATTTTTATTTTTATATGTGGTGCTGAGAATCGAACCCAGTGCCTCATGCATGCTAGGCAAGCGTTCTACCACTGAGCCACAACCCCAGTCTGAATTTCTTCTTTAGATAATGAATTGTTTTCCTAATTTAATTGAATTATTTGTATTATCTTATTTTACTGAATTTCACTAAGATCATTATTTCAAATTCCTTTTCAGGCAATTCATAAATTTCCATTTCTTTGGGGTTAGTTTGTAGAGAATTATTTAGTTTCTTTGTTGGTATCCTGTTTTCTTGCTTTTTTTGTTTCTTGTTTCCTATGTAGGTATTTCCTATGTAGGTATTTGTGCATCTAGTGGAACAGTCCCTTTTCCAACTTTCATAGGGAAAGACTTTCACCTGAAGGTGAGTCTTAGGGTGTCATTTTGGTAAGATACATTGATTTTGATTCTGGTTCTGGGCAGTCTGTTTAGTTTTTTTGCTTTTATTAAAATCCCTCAGTAAAACACCTGCACCTAAATCCCTGTTTCATATTCTGATCTTAGAAAACCCTAGCAATGACACATTTGTATCAGGTATGAGATAGAAATCAGACTCTAAGAATGATATCTAGGACTTGAATCACCCACTGGCCAGCTGTCAATGAGTATTGCATTGGTGATAACAGGCAGAGTATTGATAGTTGCTAGTACACTAATCAGTAAAATTGTTAAGACTTTTCAAGTGTGGTTAACTGCATTGTCTATATGCAGTTACTTCAGAAATAACCAGTATCAGTAATGCCTGTAAATGCCTCAGTGTCTTAGTTGCAGGAGTTTGTATGACAAAAGTGTAGAGTACCAGGCTGGTTTGTACACAGGGGGCAGGTAGATATGGGGTGGCCCACTGCCTCAGTTGTACCTCTCCTATGGACATAGGACTAAGCTGGTTGCATGCTGGGGGTAGCAAGGAGCTGGCTCACCAGCTAAGTACCTGTCTTCTAACAAGAATGAGTGGAACATTTCTATGAACCCAGAGGGTTCAGGCATACCTGAGCTTCAAAGTTTCGAAGTGGATCTATTCAGAATCCTCACCCAAACCTCCAAGTCTTACTCCTTCATTCTCAGGGCCCTGACTTCAGCATTTAGAACTAGGAGAACACAGTATTTTCTAAAATTCTACTACTCTTAAGAGTAGGTCCTGAACAGATGAAAGTTTCTTTAAATGTTACCAAGGGGGATCTTTAGTATTTAAACTTTGCTTTGAATTGATGTATAATCACCCTTAGTGTTTTAGTGAGCATTTGCATTGCTGTGACTAGCAGACCTGACAAGAAAAAGTTTATTTTGGCCCACAGTTTCAGAGGTTCAGTCTATGATCAGCCAACTCCACAGCTCTAGATCTAAGATGAGGCAGAACATCATGGTGAAGGGGTGTGGTGGAAAAAAGCAGCTTAGGACATAATAGTCAGGAATCAGAGAAAGAGCTCCACTCATCAGGGACAAAATATATACCCGAAAGGCACAGCCCCAATGACCCACCTCCTCCAACTACAACCTACCTGCCTACAGTTACCACCTAGTAAATTCCTATTAGTAGATTAATGCACTGATTAGGTTACAGCTTTCATGATCTAATCATTTTACCTCTGCACATTTTTGCTCACATATGAGCTTTTGGGAGATACCTCATATCCAAACCATAACACTTAGCCTATTTTTTTGTCTTCAAAGCATTGATGCTATCTCACAACAGCTACACATTTACAAAATGCTTATAATTATTACTTCCTGCATACTTCCAAAATGCCAGGATATTGCAGTCAGTGCACCCCCTTCCAGTCAATGTTGATATGATTTACAAAACTTAAAAAGTCTTTAAAAATTATGGTCATAATAACCCTAACTTTATGTATGATTGCATATATGTTGTGATTCTATACAACTTACAACTAGAGAATTGATATGTTATCCTCTATCTATGTACAATGAATCAATTTACACTGTTAACATGTAAGCCTAAATAAAACAAAAAAAAATATACTGCTTGAGCATACTAGAAATTATCAGAAACTATCATTATTCTACCTACCATCATCCATGGGATATCCATTTATGGCTGGCTAGTGAGTGATTCAACTCCTATATATCATGCTGAGAGTCTGATTTCTAGCTTGTACCTGGTACCAATGTGTTATTGCTATTGTTTTCTAAATTAGATTATGAAGCATGGATTTAGGTGCAAGTGCTTTACTGAGGGCTTGTACTGTAGAAAAAACCCTAAAGAAAGAAAGAGAAGAAATATAAGAAAGAGGAAAGAGCATGCAATACTCCCATTGCCTACTGATAATTTAAACAGAAAAATAATATAAGCAATTATTTTTGAGAAACATCAATTTAAAAAGTTGAGTTTATAAAAGGTCATAAGTGGATAAGGACGCAAAAAAGAGAAAAATTAATATAAAGTACATAAAAGGTAATCATAAGGGCTGGGGCTGTAGCTCAGTGGTACGCGCTTGCCTTGTATGCGTGAGGCATTGGGTTCAAGCCTCAGCACCACATAAATGAATAAAATAAAGATCCATCAACAACTAAAAGAATAAAAAGGTAATCATAAATACAAAAATTTCACTTTAATAGATCTTTAATGTTAATTCTAGGTGCACACAAGAGTTGGTGACAAGCAAAACTGCTGATGATTTTAGAGATAGAAGTAGGAAAAATAGTTCTTTTTTTAAGTAATGAGCTCATATTGATCTTCCCAGTTTATCATATCACGTGAATGTTCTCAAATTTTCTCATCAACTGCGTTTGTTTTTGAAATGTGAGATATTTCTACTACATTGACACAGCTTCAGCTTTTTGCTAACCACTTTGATGAAGCCTAGAATATAGACTTTTCAAAGTTCAAACAAGAACTTCAACTCAGGACTAAAATATCACCCTATCCTCTTCACTTAACTTGGTCATCAGTTGCTACTTTTCATCCCATAATAATAACCAATCTATTTCAGGCACTCTCCTCATACTCCATATTCATTACTCTTACCTTTCCCAGTAACTTCATAAGGGAGGAAGGGTTATTATCCCCACTTTTCAAATTAGGAAACTAAAGCTCAGAGAGGTAAAATGAAAAATTTTCAGAGACAACAAATAAATAAGCTACACATAGTTACCTCTGCTCATTTTAGAAAATTCTGTACCAAAAAAACTGATTTGAAGAAGTCAAAACTTAAGAATACTTGCCTTTTCAATGGACATTTGTTTCACTTGCAATGACAAACTTTCATCCACCCATCTATAGTCAAGAAAAGAAATAAAAGCAAATATTATAGTTCAGAGAATTTAGTGTTTTATCACAGGCTGACCAGCACCTCACCAGGGTGCTTTGGCCTGCTCAGAGGGATAAGCCTCTGAAGAAAATAAAGTGTGAAATAATTAGTAAAAACAAAAGACACAGAGTCAGAAAAAATAGTTTTAAAGGAAGATTGGAGTGTATGATAGGCCTGGACACAGGAGCTGGACCTGGACAATTAAAAAATGTGCCCCATGGTTTATTTAAGGGGGTACATCAAAAACAGGAATAAGATTTCAGGGGTGGAGTCTTGATTCATGGTGTCGTACAGTCAGCAGATTGATTGGCATCTTGGCAGGTCACACTCATCTCTGAGAGGCTGTGTGGCTGCAGCAGGTCACCCCATCTCTGCCCGGGACCAGGCAGAGCTTGAATAGGGTCACATGTGTTTGGGTGGTCTTAGCCAGAGGAAATTTCCACTGGAAGTTCCCAAACACCAGATTCTCCTATTTACTAGGATGTGATGATGATGTAGTCCACACAGCCCACGGATGGCTCTCAACAGTGTTTAGTTAAAAAGAAAGAAAGGAAAGCTTTTGTGTGAAGCAGAAAGGTTCATGTTGGGGAGTGGCAGAAATAAACACACCTAAATACTGGCCCAGTGCAATGAAATCCCAAACAGACAGTAAAGTACTTTTAAAAAAGATAAGCAAAAGGTTGCATTGGGACCAAAATACAATCCATAAGGACAAATGTGGGTTTTTTAAAATTTTCTTTTCTTGTAGTTGGACAGAATGCCTTTATTTTATTTGTATGTGGTGCTAAAAATCGAACCCAGTGCTTCACACATGCTAGGCAGAACTCTGCCACTGAGCTACAGCCCCTGCCCAACAAATGTGTTTTTTTTTAAAGGAGACTATTCGAGAATTTCCTGCAGTTGTACCCAGAATGGCAGCTCCTAGAGAGAGAAAATGAAATTTCTCAGCTGTTGTTTCTTAATATTTAGCAGGCTATATGCATTCCAATGGAGTAAACTCTCAAGTTACTTAACTCCAAACTTTGTCAGCCAGATGAGAAAGAAAATGAATCATAGAAAAAAATGATTTCAATCTTCTTCCAAGGGTAACAATTTACCTTGCAAGGATCCAGATGCCATATAATGTTCCAACTTGCCTTTCCAAAAGGATATTGAAGCAAAAAAAATAGAACGGCAACACAGTAGGAGATAGAAAAACTGTGAAAAGAAAACGCTATAATGAGAAGAAAAAAATTTCAGAGAGACTTATAAAAATAATGTTGAATAATTCACGAATTAGGGCTGGGAGTACAGCTCAGTGGTAGAATGTATACCTAGTAGGCACAGGGCCCTGGGTTTAATTGCCAGTACCACTAATCCCCTCCAAATAAATAAATATATATATATGCATATATATATATAGCTATATCATTGATTAGAGAAGAAATTGTTGCAGAAATTAGAAGATATTTCAAATGCTTGATACTGAATATATTCTTAAGAATTTCAGAAGTCATTAAAGTACAACTTAGAGAAAATGGATAGGCTTGAATTTTTATATCATAAAGGAAAGAAAGCTAAATATCAATGTTTTAAAGCTTTCAAAAACTAGAAAAAGAGTAACAACTCAAACCTAACAAAATAAGAGGGCAGGTAACAAGACAGTTCAGAGACAGAACCTAGGTTAGTGGTTGCTTTGGAGCTGGAAAGTTGAGGGGAAACGGGAAATGAGTACGAATGGATGTGAGGTTTCTTGGGTAATGAAACTGCTCTGAAATTGTGGTTATGGTTATGAAAACTGTAAATGTACTAAAACCACTAAATAATCCACTTTAGATGGGAGAATTGTATACTATGTGCCCTAATGTTACCACATTGGGTAGAACATTTGATCATATTTGGATATTTAGCTAAAGGGGTCATTAGAAAAAAAAATCACTAGGAAAACATATTATATAGTGTATATAAAGCCTAATGAAAAAAACTTTGTTTCCTTCTGGTTTTAAAATTAAGAATATATTTGGAACTTCAAAAGCAGAATTTCAGAAAGGCTAAACCTTTTTTTATTAGTACTATTGTTTGTCCCTGTCCAAAATACCACTAGAGCCCCTCCACGATGCCTGTTATTATCTATTGCCTCAACTCAGTCTGCTCAGTAAGCAGGATAGATAGAAGCCTGGTATGGTTTAAAGAAAGTATCTCTATCTTCTTTGTTTATCTGTTTACTGATATATCTATCTGAATTCTTTTACTTTGTCCCAAACATTAGTGGTAATATTGTAAATGCAGATATTACTAGGAAAGCTTATAAATTTCATCCCACTGGAGGTATAGAAATTGAGGGGTGGGAAAAGGAGTGAGTGGTTAAAAGAGCAAATTCATACTTTAAATTTCTTTATTTCTAATTCCAGCATCTGGGTAATCTTTTGACAATGGATCACATTTTCATGTTTCTTCTTATGTTAAGTAAATTTGTATTATATCTTGAACTACCTAAATACTAATATATAGACTCTGGATTGTCTTGTATTCTTTGAGTTATTTTATCATGTAATTAAGTTGGTCAAATTCAATCTGCCAACTTTATTTCTTGGAAAACATTCACTTCTGATATCCATGTTTGGGTGAGCTGCTGGAAATCTGACCATGCATGTGTAATTTGGTAGTTTTACTGGAGATCTGGGTAGACTTTAAACAAAATTTTGGGTTTTCCCACTCTCTTGTCCAGTTGTGCTGATATCTGCTCTCTTGTTTCAGAAAGTCTAAGAGTTTTGTTTCAGGGTTTTAGGCACCCAATTTTGTGCCAACTGCAGTTTGATCTCACACTAAATGTTATAAAAATGAGAAACACACCATGCTATTACCTGCACCCAGTTATCATTTCCTGTCATAAATTGCTTGCTTTTGATCACTCTTTAGTGCTCACGTGTGTGTGTGTGTATGTGTGTGTGTATGTGTGTGTGTGGTTAGAGTTTATAGTTATCTGCAAAACTATTGGGCCAGTAAATTAACTCAAAAGTTGAAACCTGTTCCTCTCTTTTTTACTTGAAGAACATCTGCTCATTTGTCAAGAATGAGTTAAGACATTGTCCCATCTGAGAAACTCCCTTTCTCCTCCTTCGGGTTGAAAGTTACATGTCCCTTCCCTGGGTTTTCATAAGTCCCTGTGCCAAATTTGCAGATAATACTTAGACTCTTGTAGTGAAATCACCTGTTACATTTATTTTCCAAGAATTTGAGTTCTGAGATTCTACTTCATTTATTCATCTTTATATTCCCAATGTCTAGTATAAAGTCTGCTAGATAGTTATTGAATATTTGCTAAATACTCTGTATTAAAAGGCAAAATATAGGTGCACACCTGTAATCCCAGTGGCTTGGAAAGCTGAGGCAGGAAGATCTCAAGTTCAAAGCCAGCCTCAGCAACTTTATCGAGGCCCTAAGCAACTCAGCGAGACCCTGTCTCAAAGTAAAACATTAAAAGGGCTGGAAATGTGGTTCAGTGGTAAAGCACCCCTGGATTCAAGCCCTAGTACCAAAATAAAATTAAATTAAAATAAAAGGCAAAATAAATACATACATAATTTTTTGTGCTTCCCTATTGGCAAGCATGTAACATCCAGACATCAAAATCACAAAGTTCAAGGGCCAATAAGAACCTGGTAATGGTGAGATGATTCTGGAGAATTGCTAAGTATACTAGGGTCTTAACAAATATTCTAAATGCAGCAATAGAAATGGCAATTCAAATTAGGAACTGAAGTAGAATCTACACCATGAAGACACTAGTAGTGGAGCTAAAGAGAAGAAGGCAGCCACATGGTGGGTCCACAGGTGCCTGGAGGATTCTCATTCCAGTCACACCAACTACATTCAGATTCATTCATTCAGCTTAGAATGGCCTTAGAACCTGGTGAGCCTCAACATTTAGCCTTGTAATATTCAACCATTAATTTCATTCTGTTGGAGAACAGAACAATCTTGGTCCCATAAACATCATAACTCTTTATGCATTTTATTAGGCTTTCAGCTTGTATTGGTCTTTAAAACATCCCTAAATAAAGTGAAAATGATCATGGGTGGGTTAACACCTTAGAAGACAGTAAATTAACTGATAGATAACTGAGGCTAAGACCAGGAAGGAATGTGACATATGATAAGTGATTAATGAAAGGTGTTACAGTATGTCTGGGAGTTGGATGGGTAAGGTAGAAGAATGCCAACTGTAAAATGATTCCATAGTTTCCTTGAGAGTCATTGTTTTAGGGGATCCTTGGTTAACTTCCCTTCATAGGCTACCAACACCAGACACTTAGGAGTCTATGAATAATAGTCTCTCTTCATTTTGAGAAAAAAGATGGACATAATGACTTATGGGTGTTAACTAATTTTATAGGTCTTACCCAGATTTTATGCACATTCTAAGAAAGGTAATTTTCACATTACAGCAATACTCAGGAATTGCATGTATCCAAAATAACTTTATTCTAAGTTTATGCCTGGTTACTGTTTATTGTCTTTTGTAAAGACAAAGAAAGACCCACCTAATAAAATTTTTCAAGCAGGTAGTGGATTTGTTGGGATACCATCACAAATGAACATTTCAGCCCTAAACGCAATAGGACAATGAGAAATTTGACCTCTTTTGAAGGAATGTGTTAGTCAGCCTTGTATCACTGTGACAAATACCTAAGAAAAACAACTTGGAGGAGGAAATATTTATTTTGGCTCATGGTTCTCATTCATGGTTGGCTGGCTCCATTGCTTTGAACCTGAGGTGAGGTAGAACATCATGACATAAGGGTGTGTCAGAGGAAAGCTGCTCAAATCATGGAAGCCAGGAAGCAAAGAGAGCTGTGGGGAAGCCACAGGGATAGGATACAGTCCCCAAGAGCACACCTCCAGTGACCTACTTCCTCCAAACATGCCCCACCTAGAGTTTCCACCATCTCCCAGTAGCCCATTCAACTATTGATGAATTAATCCACTGATGAGGTCAGTCTTTATTTCCCAAAGCCCCACCTATGGACATTGCTGCAATGTAGCCCAAGCCTTCAACAAATGAGATTTGGGGGCACATTCTAATTCTAAAGCATAACAAGGAAATATCAGAGTGCAGGCAAAAAGCTTCTCAGTCTGCCCTCAAAAAGTTTGGGTGTGTAATTACCCTTAAATATGAAAAAGTTTATGTCACAGCTGGGCATAATAGCACATGCCTATAATCCTAGAGACTCAGAGGCTGAGATAGGAAGTTCATAAGTTCAAGGCCCACCATAGTAACTTAGTAAGACCCTTAGCAAGTTATTGAGATCCTAATAAAAAATAAAAAGTATTGAGAATGTGGTTCAGTGGGAAAGTGCCCCTGGGTTCAATCCCCTGTACAAAACAAATAAACAAAAAGCCAAAAACTATGTCACAAGCAGAGGATTAAAAGCAGCACAGGCTCACCCTTGACTGATCTCTAGGTTTTTGGCAACACAAAGAAATCAGACCTTACCAGAGGTTATTATCCTTAATTTCAGTAAATGTCTTAAACAGACATTTACTTAAACAGATTTAGCAGTTATTGAAATATTGAGCTCTAAAAATTCTGGTTTCATAAAGTCATTTTCAAACTTGCGTAAAAGAGAAAACCGATTGTGTAATATTTGGCATTGTGTATTCCTTTAATTCAAAATTTTATTCCAACCAAATTACCAGGTTGGTATCTACAAAATTCTTGCTTCTTGTTCCTCTAACTCCTAGAGTGTAGCTTTGAAAATAAGGTACTTGAGAGGCCATTGTCATCTTTCTTAATGCTTGATGTGAGTAGGAGAAGATGCATAAGTACTTGAGGAAGCTCTTGTTCTGAAAGCATTCCTATAGATGAGCTTAAAGCTATTCTAAAGTGGACAAGATTGAAAAAGAAGCAATTTTCATGCTTTGGGGAATGAACTGCATTTCCAGAAAGTTGGTATGTGCATAGATTTAAAAGGAATTCCAAATAGGAGATGGTGGAAAGTGTTAAGTGACAGTGTTAGATAAAGGCACACCCAGATGTTAATTACTGCATTTCTATTTCAAGCTTTGCCATTTAAATAGGTTTATACTAATATAAGACAATGCAGTGGATGATGGCACTTCTATCCTTGTTTATTATCTCTCTTACTTCAGTATTCTCACTATGTGACACTTTATATCAGGTTATTGGAAAACAGCAAGCATATTTGTGTCACAGCAGAAAATTAGAAAATAAACTTTTATTGGGTAATTTCTTTTTTATTTGTTTTTAGTTATACATGACAGTAGAATGCATTTTGACATATCATACATGCATGGTGTTTAACTTGTAACCCATTTTTGTGGTTGTACATTATGTGGAGTTATGCTGGTCATGTATTCATATATGAACAAAGGAAAGTTATGTCTGATTCATTCCACTGTCTTTCCTATTCCCAACTCCTCTCCTTCACCCCACTCCACTTTGTCCAATTCGGTGAGTCTCCCTGCCCTCTGCCTATTGTGAGTCAGCATCCACATATCAGAGAGAATATCTGGCCTTTGGTTTTTTGAGATTGGCTTATTTCGCTTAGCATGATAGTCTCCAGTTCCATCCATTTACCTGCAAATACCAAAATTTCATTCTTCTTTATGGCTGAGTAATATTTCATCGGGTATATATCCCAAATGTTCTTATCCATTCATCAGTTGAAGGGCACCTAGGTTGGTTCCATAGTTTAGCTGTTGTGAATTGAGCTGCTATAAACATTAATGTGGCTCACTATAGTATGCTGATTTTAAGTCCTTTGGGTATATGCTGAGGAGTGGGATAACTGGGCCAAATGGTCCTTCCATTCCAAGTTTTCTGAGGGTTAAGGTTAGAAACTAATATTCATTCAATATTAAATTTCTCCTATTATCCTGTTGGATTGGCATTTTTTTACCTACTTATAACTAGTTTATGTGTTTTGAAGTATATTTGATTTATTAGATAATTCTCAACTGAAAAATATAAAATTTTGAGAAAATATAAACTTTACATAATTTAACTAGTGTACATGTTGTTTGGTTTTGGTTATTTTTCTTCAAGACATTTAAAATAATATTATTTTAAAAGGAATGAAATACTAAAAGAAATTTTTGGTCATTATTAAAATGTGATTTAAAGTTAGTATAAGAATCTAACAAAAATTGAAAAAAATCAGCAAAAAGAGCTGATGTGATAAAAATTTAAAGTAACATATGTAAAAAGATTAGCTTGAGGCAATTTAGTTAATCAGGCCTGAGATTTTGGGGTATGGACTGATTCAAAAGAAATATGTAACCAATTTGGCACAGTAATTGCCTTCCACTCATCTCCTTATAACGTGGCTTCTAGTTATTCTACTTTACCATGAATATCCTTCCTGAGGCTAGTAAGTGACTTTTTCTTGCAAGACCCAAGGGACTTATATCTGTCTACTTGTTGCTCAATTTTTTCATCCTATTTTAGATTGATAACCTCATATTTGTTTCACATTATTTTTAGTGTTATAAATCCAGAGTGTTCCCAACTAGATGGTTCAAATTAATGACTTTTCAACTTTATAGTGATGCAAAAGTTCACCCATATAACCATTCCAGTTTTCATTTTAAGTATAGTCTTCAATAAATTACATAAGATATTTAACACTTTGTTATAAAATAGGTTTTGTGTTAGATGATTTTTTTCAACTTCGGGCTAATATAAGTGTTTTGAGTATGTTTAAGGTAGCGTAAGCTAAGATATGGTGTTTGGTAGGTTAGGTATATTCACTGTGTTTTCAGCTTAACAATATTTTCAGATTATGATGGGTTTAGTAGGATGTAACTCCTTCATAAATCAAGGAGAGTCTATATTACAAAATTAATGTGTTCTTGTAGTAAAGTATAAGATTTGTGATAATCAAGGCTAACATTTCAGTGGAACAGTTAAAACCTCTGTCTGTATACATTGTGTATATGTAGCCTGAATTATGTTAATAGGGGTCAAAGATAAAAATCATTCTTACATTAATATTCAGATTTCACTGGCTTTTGCTCCACCTGCTTCCAGTGGACCCTGCCACTTTTGTGGTGTTCCTCAAGCATTTTTGGGGGCCACTAATGGCATTTCTTGTGTATTTAAAAAAGAGTCTTACTTTTAAGGAACTGTGATTGTTTTACTAGGTATCAACTTGCCACCAGCATTATGGACTCCCTGAACACCAACATTGGCTCTCTAGAGCCCTTGAATTATTAAAGCAGGTATTATCTTAGAAGTAAAATGATGCATATACCAGGAAAATCACTAATCAAAAAGATGCCAAAGCGGGGCCTGGGCAGGCCTAGGACAGTCTTGCTGACCCCCGTGGACACCAGGCAGGCCCAGGACAGGCCCAGCTATCTGTGTGGAGCCCAGGCAGGCCCAGGACAGTCTTGCTGACCTGTGGACACCAGGCAGGCCCAGGATAGCTCTGGTGATCCCGGAGGAGCCCAGGCCCAGTACCATCCTGCCAACTAGTGAGGAGCCAGGCTCAGGCACAGGCACAGGACTGCCCACCCTGCTGAGGACGATGCCCACAACCACAGTGCTGCATCTCCAAACAGGCCACTTGCAGTCATTGGGCTTGCCTATTCAGCCCCATTTCTAAAAGTGGTTGCTGCCATCTTGGGAAACCTCTAACACCATCTCAGGTTACCCCACTGCTGCCATCATCATCTTTAGTTGTGGCAGCTTCTACCTTAGGACACCATCTGGTGGCTGGAAGCCCAATACCAAGCTACTTATGAGTTTGATGCTACCCAGCCACCAACCACGGACATGGCCACTCCCATCTAGGGACAACAGCCAGGACACAGAAGACCATCAACAAGGTCTTCCCAGAGAGGCCTGACCCACACCCTGCACCCTGCCAGTGGAAAGGAGCCCCACACTGCCGTTCCCTATTTACCAACATGTGGCTCCACCCAAACCACCTCCATTTTGTGACATTGCAACCACTGCCATAGCCCTCCCCACTGGTAATCTCCATTGTGGGACATCAGACAGGGCAAGAGGCAGCTGTCTGTTCCAACACCACACACCACACTTGACATCACAAAATAGGCCACCCAACACCATCGTACACCCGTCCTTTCAGCCCCATCTCTGCAAGTAGTTGCCTCCATCTTGGGACACCTCCACTGCCATCTTGGGTTACCTCTGCTGCTGCCTCCATCATCTTATCTGGGGCAGCTTCAACCTTGGGACACAGACTGGAGGCTGGAAGTCCAACATCAAGATATCTATAGGCTTGACACTACTGCTGTCACCAACTAGGGGAATGGCTGCTTCCATCTAGGGACAACAACTAGGTCCTGGAAAACCATCACCAAGTTTCCTGTGGGCCTGGTTGCACCAGAGGTATCTCTCTTTGGTGTACTAACAGACACTATCCTGTTGTAGAGGCAATAGGGAGCCTTGTATGGGGTAACTTCTCTCTTTTTCTCCTGCTAACAGTGAATTTCTTTTGATTACCCTTTTACTAATCTTATAATCTAATACCTCTGTGTTCCCACATCCTATCTCATAAACATCACAGCCTACCCCCACCCCATCCAACATTAGAAATGGTAAACCCTTATGCAAATATATTGGCTATATGGTATAATATAACTGAATTCATCATTTCTCTTTATAGTGACAAAATTGTAAATGTCAAAATAGGAACAAATTTATTTATGGCTACATATTGGTTGCTTTGGGTGCTTTAAACATTGATACCCCCCTCAAAGGTGAGGTATTGGTACTTCAAATCTATAATACCTCAAATCTGCACTGCAATAGAGGAAGACACATAGACAACATGAAAAAGCAAGGGAGGAAAGTGCCCTAAACAAACTAAGATACTACAACAATAGAATCCTTTGACAGTGCAGTAGATGAAAGGTCAGAGAAAGAGTTCAGAATTTACATAATTAAAATGATCTGTGAATTAAAAAATGACCTAAGTGAGCAAATACAGGCAAAAATTGATCACTCCAACAAAGAGATAAGAGAGCAAATACAGGTAGCAAAAGACTACTTCAGGAAAGAGATAGAGATTCTGGGGGGAAAAAACCAACACAAATCTTTGAAATGAAGGAAACAATAAACCAAATAAAAAACTCAATAGAAATCATCACCAACAGATTAGATCACTTGGAAGACAGAACCTCAGACAACAAAGACAAAATATACAGTCTTGAAAATAAAGTTGACCACACAGTGAAGATAGTAAGAAACCAAGAATAGAACATCCAAGAACTGTGAAATAACATCAAAAGATCAAATGTAAGATTTATCAGGATAGAGGAAGGCACAGAAATTCAAACCAAAGGAATGCACAATATCTTTAATGAAGTAATATCAGAAAATTTCCCAAACATGAAGAATGAATTAGAAAATCAAATACAAGAGGCTTACAGGACACGAAATGTACAAAATTACAAAAGATTCACACCAAGACACATTATAATGAAAATGCCTAGCATACACAAAAAGAATAGAATTTTTAAAGGCTTTAAGAGAGATGAATCAGATTACATATAGGGGAAGACCAATCTGGATCTCAGCAGATTTTTCAACCCAGACCCTCAAAGCCAGGAGATCCTGGAACAGCAAATACCAAGCTCTGACAGAAAATGGATGCAAACAAAAATCTTATATTCAGCAAAATAAAGCTTCAGATTTGGTTATAAAGTAAAAACTTTCCATGATAAACAAAAGTTAAAAGAATTCACAAGTAGAAATCCTGCACTACAGAACATTCTCAACAAAATATTCCATGAAAATGAAATGAAAAAAACAAAAAGTGTAAACCAGCAAAAGGAGGAACTACACTAAAGGAAAGGCCAATCAAAGGAGAAACCAAGCCAAGTTAAAAACCAAAAATAAACCAAAATGACCGGGAATACAAACCATGTCTCAATAGTAACCCTGAATGTCAATGGCCTAAACTCATCAATTAAAAGACATAGACTGGCAGATTGAATTTTTATTTAAAAAAAGAGCCAAAAATATGCTGCCTTCAAGAGACTTATCTCTCAGGAAAAGACATCCAAAGACTGAAGGTGAAAGGATAGGAAAAAACATATCACTTACATGGACCACATAAACAAGTAAGGATTACCATACTCATATCAGATAAAGTGGACTTCAAACCAAAGTTAGTCAGAAGGGATAAAGAATGTAATTTCATACTGCTTAAGTGAATCATACATCTACAAGACATAACAATCTTAAATATCTATGCCCCAAACAATGGGGCATCAATGTATATCAAGCAAACCCTTCTCAAATTCAAGAATCAACTAGACCACAACACAATAATACTGAGTGACTTTAACACACCTCTCTCACCACTGGATAGACAACTAAACAAATAAATCATAGTACTCAATAAAAAATCAATAATTTAGACTTAACAGACATATATAAAACAATCTATCCATCAACAAGCAAATACACCTTTTTTCTCAGCAGCACATGGATCCTTCTCCAAAATAGATCATATGTTATGCCACAAAACAGGTCTTAGCAAATACAAAAAAATAGAGATACTACCCTGCATTCTATGTGACCATAATGGAATGAAATTAGGAATCAATGACAAATTAAAAATAGAAGTTACTCTAACACCTGAAGACTAAATAATATGCTATTGAATGATGAATGAATAACAAAAGACACCAGGGGGGAGAGAAAAAAAATTCTTAGGGGTAAATAAGAACTCTGATACAATATATCAAAATCTCTGGGACACTATGAGGGCAGTACTAAGAGGAAAGTTCAATGCATTAAGCTCATTCATCAAAAGAATAAAAAGTCAACAAATAAATGACCTGACATTACACCTCAAAGCCCTAAAAAACAAGGAAAAAACCAACACCAATAGAAGCAGAGAACAGAAAATAATTAAAATTAGGGCTGAAACAATGACATTGAAACAAAAAAAATTTTCAAAACATTGACAAAACAAAAAGCTAGTTCTTTGAAAAAATAAATAATTTTGACACACTGTTAGCCACCCTAATGAAAAGAGGTAGAGAAAAAACTCAAATTGCTAAAATTTGTGATGAAAAAGGAAATATTATGACAGACACTATTGAAATACAGAAGATAATTAGAAACAAATTTTGAAAATTTATACTCCAGTGAAATAGAAAACCTCAAAGACACTGACAAATTTCTAGAGGCATATGACCTACCCAAGATGAACCAGGAGGACAAACACAACTTTAAAAAATCAATTTTCAAAGGAAATAGAAGACACCATCAAAAGCCTAACAACAAAGAAAAGCCCAGGACCAGACAGATTCTCAGCCGAGTTCTACAAGACCTACAAAGAAGAATTAATACCAATGCTCCTCAAATTATTCCATGAAATAGAAAAGGAGGGAATCCTACCAAACTCATTCTATGAAGCTAGTATTACCCTGATACCAAATCCAGACACAGACACATCAAAGAAAGAAAATTTCCATGAAATAGAAAAGGAGGGAATCCTACCAAACTCATTCTATGAAGCTAGTATTACCCTGATACCAAATCCAGACACAGACACATCAAAGAAAGAAAATTTCATGGGCTGGGGTTGTGGCTCAGTGGTAGAGCACTCACCTCTGATGTGT
The DNA here is from genome assembly GCA_004024805.1 of Geosciurus inauris. Classification (NCBI taxonomy): domain Eukaryota; kingdom Metazoa; phylum Chordata; class Mammalia; order Rodentia; family Sciuridae; genus Geosciurus; species Geosciurus inauris. Next base: position 64,211 of record PVHX01003190.1, read on the forward strand.
AAGGCACTGGGTTCAATCCTCAGTGCCATGTAAAAATAAAATGAAGGTATTGTGTCCACCTACCACCAAAAAGTTAAAAGAAAGAAAGAAAATTTCAGACCAATATCCCTGATGAACATAGATGCAAAAATTCTCAATAAAATCTTGGCAAATTACATACAAAAACATATTTAAAAAATAGTGCACATGATCAAGTGGGGTTCATTCCAGGGATGCAAGGTTGGTTCAACATATGGAAATCAATAAGCAGAATCCATCACATCAATAGACTTAAAGATAAGAATCATATGATTTTATCAATTAATTCAGAGAAGGCATTTGACAAAATACAACACCTTCTCATGTTCAAAACACTAGAAAAACTAGGGATAGTAGAAACATATCTCAACATTGTAAAAGCTATCTATGCTAAACCCAAGGCCAACATCATCCTAAATGGAGAAAAATTGGAAACATTCCCTCTAAAAATGGGAACAATATAGGGATGCCCTCTTCCACCACTTCTATTCAATATAGTTTTTGAAACTCTAGCCAGAGCAATTAGACAGATGAAAGAAATTAAAGGGATACAAATAGGAAAAGAAGAACTTAACTCTCATTATTTGCTGATGCCACGATTCTATACTTAGAGGATCCAAAAACTTCCACAAGAAAACTGCTAGAATTAATAAATGAATTCAGCAAAGTAGCAGGATATAAAATCAATACCAATAGATCAAATGCATTTTTATACATTAGTGATGAATCCTCTGAAAGAGAAATTAGGAAAATTACCCCATTCACAATACCCTAAAAAAATAAAATAAAATACTTGGGAATCAATCTAACAAGAGACATGAAAGATCTCTACAATAAAAACTACAGGACACTAAAGAAAGAAATTGACAAATACCTTAGAAGATAAAAAAGTCTCCTATGGTCTTGGATAAGCAGAATCAATACTGTCAAAATGGTCATATTACCTGAAGCACTATACAGATTCAATGTGATTCCAACTAAAATCCCAATGTCATTCCTTATAGAAATAGAAAAAGTCATGAAATTTACTTGGAAAAATAAGAGACCTACACTAGCCAAAGCATTTCTTAGCTTGAAGAGTGAAACACGAGGCATCACAATACCAGACCTTAAACTATACTACAGAGCTACAGTAACAAAAATAGCATGGTATTGGCACTGAAATAGACATGTAGATCAATGGTACAGAATAGAAGACACAGAGACAAACCCACATAAATACAGTTATCTCATACTAGATAAAGGCACCAAAAACATACATTGGAGAAAAGATAGCCTCTTCAACAAATGGTGCTGGGAAAACTGGAAATTCTATCTTTCACCCTGCACAAAATTCAACTCAAAGTGGATCAAGGACCTAGGAATTAGACCAGAGACCCTGCACCTAATAGAAGAAAAAGTAGGCCCAAATCTTCATCATGTTGGCTTAGGCCCTGACTTCCTTAACAAGACTCCTAAAGTGCAAGAAATAAAATCAATAAATGGGATGAATTCAAACTAACAAACTTCTCAGCAAAAGAGACAATCACCAAGGTGAAGAGAGAGCCTACATTTTGGGAGTATATTTTTGCCACACACAGAGCACTGATCTCCAGGATATATAAAGAACTCAAAAAACTTAACACCAAAAAAAAAAAAAAAAAAAAAAAAACCCAACCAATAAATGGGTTAAGGAATTGAACAGATACTTCTCAGAAGAAGATATACAATCAGTCAACAAATATATGAAAAAGTTTTCAATATCTCTAGTAAGTAGAGAAATGCAAATCAAAACTAAGATTTCATCTCACTCCAGTCAGAATGGCAGTTAGCAAGAATACAAACAACAATAAGTGTTGGCAAGGATGTGTGGAAAAAGGCACACTCATACATTGCTGGTGGGACTGCAAGTTGGGGCAATCAATCTGGAAAGCAGTATGGAGATTCCTTAGAAAACTTGAAATGGAACCACCATTTGACCCAGCTATCCCACTCCTCAGTCTATACACTAAAGACTTAAAAACAGCATGCTACAGTGATGCAGCCACTCCAATGTTTATAGCAGCACAATTCACAATTGCTAAACTATGGAAGCAATCTAGATGCCCTTCAATATATGAATGGATAAAGAAACTGTGGTATGTATAAACAATGGAATATTACTCAGCATTTAAAGAGAATAAAATTATGGCATTTGCAGGTAATTAGATAGAGTTTGAGAATATCATGCTATGCGAAGTAAGCCAATTCCCCAAAACCAAAGGCTGAATGTTCTCTCTGATAAGTGAATGCTGATCCATAATGGGAGGCAGGAAGAATGGAGAAACTTTGATTGGGCAAAGGAGAGGGAGAGGAGGTCACGGGGAATGGGGGTAGGAAAAATGGTGGAATGGGATGGACATCATTACCCTAGGTACATGCATGACTGCACATATGGTGCAATGCTACACTACATTGTGTACAACCAGAGAAATGAAAAGTTGTGCTGTATATGTGTACAATGAATCAAAATGCATTCTGCTGTCATATATACTTAATTAGAATAAATGAATTAATATAAAGAGGAAAAAAAGATGCCAAGTTAGTATATTTCTAAGAGATAAAATTGATCAACCAAAAAAGTATCATTGGTGATAGATTATTACATAACAGTAAAAGATTCATTTCAATAGAATTTCAATCTTTTTTGTTTCTACTGTATTTAAATTTCAAGATGCCTTTTTTTTCAAGTTTTAATATATTTGAAGTTAGAAGGCATCTTATACTTACATTCAGACAAGGAGCAGAAGTAATGTGATTATGGCTGCCTGAATAGTCAGGAAAATATTATAGGTGGAAATGGTGGTGCACACCTGTATTCCCAGCTATTGAGGAGGCTAAGGAAGGAGTCTCGAAGACTCCAGGCAATTTAGTGAGACTGTGTTTGAAAATAAAAAGGGCTAGCAATATAGCTCAGTGGTAGTGTGTCCCTGGGCTCAATCTCCAGCACTGCAAACAAACAGATAAAAACTAAGCAAATTTGCAGAAAGGGTGTTAGATGGTAGAGATGTGGAAGAAAATTCCAGGGAAAACAGTGAATAGTGGAATGTTCTTTTTATTTTCTAAATTTCTTTTTATTTTAAATTTATTTTAACTGATATGTAAAAAATTATACATATTACTAGGGTACCATGTAATGTTTCATTACATGTATAAATTGCATAGTTTTAAAATAAATTTTGACATGTCCATCTTCTCCAACATTTGTCATTTCTTTGTGGTGAAAACTTCCAAAATCCTTTTTTCTAGCTTTTTGAAATGTATAGTACATTATCATTTTCTACAGTCACCCTGCTGTGCAATATCACACCAGAACTTCTGTCTAAATATAACTAATTATCTAAATATAACTAATTGATCAACCTTTCTTCATCCCTCCCTCCACTCTACTTTTCCAAGCATCTGGTAACCACGATTCTACTGTCAACCTCTATGAGATCAACATTTTTGGATTCCTCATGTGAGTGAGATCATACCCTACTTGTCTTTCTGTGCCTGGCTTGTTTCACTTAACATAGTGATCACCTGTTCCATACATGTTGTCACAAATGACAGAGTTTCAGTTTTTAGAGCTGAATAGTATATATACCACATTTCCTTTAGTCATTCATCAGTTGATGGGCCTTAGGTTATTTCCATTTCTTTCCTATTGTAAATAGTGCTGCAAAGAATGTGGTAGTGCAGATGTTTCCTCAACATTTTTATTTCATTTCTTTTGGCTATCTACCCAGGAGTGCGATTACTGGATATGGGAGATCTATTTTTAATTTTTCTGAGGAGCCCTCATACTTTTTTCCATAAGCTATACTAATTTACATTCCCACCAATAGTGTGCAAGCGTTCCCTTTTCTTCACATCCTCACCAGCACACATAATCTTTAGTCTTTTTTATAAAAGCCATTTATATTTGAGTGAGGTGATATCTTACTGTGGTTTGAATTTGCATTTCCTTGATGTTGAATATTTTTTCATATACCTGTTGGCCATTTGTATGTCTTATTCTGAGAAGTGCCTATTTAGATCTACTGCCTAGTTTTAAATCATGTGGCTTAGGGGTTTTCTTTTTTGTTGTTATTGTTTTAGATATCATCCCTCTGTCAAATGTATAACAATACTCATCCTCTGTTCCCTGTTTCCTGAGGTAGGATGCTTACTTTCTCTTACCCAGGTTTATCCATTTTCTGAATAGCTCCTACCCTAACCACTAAGAAGGTAAAGTTTATCCCACCTATGAAACTAAATAGAAGGCAGCCAATCATTTCTGATTAATGGGTGGTTAATCACCTATAATACTTGATCCAAATTATTATTATTATTGTGAGATTTCACCCATTATTTTATTGTTTTTCTGAATTCCATTACTATTAAACTAAATTTTAATCTAATTTCTCCTCCTCCTCCCCTTCCTCCTCCTCCCCTTCCTCCTCCTTCTTTTTGTATTCCAATAAATAAATTGCTTCTTGTAGGTTATCTATCTTCTTTCCTTCCCAGATGCTTTAAAGATCTCATTTCTTTTTTGGTGTTTTGGAGTTTGTGGTAGGTCTAGGAATAAACTTCTAAAGTTATCCTCCTTGTCATACATTGTACTGATTTTATTTTATGCATTTGTTTCTTTCCTTGAAAAATTCTAA
>PVHX01003190.1:68977-148452 GCA_004024805.1 Geosciurus inauris
GCACCAGGGATTGAATTTAGGGGCACTCAACCACTGAGCCACATCCCCAGCCCTATTTTGTATTTTATTTAGAAACAAGTTTTCCGCCAGGCGCAGTGGCATACGTCTTTAATTCCAGTACTTTGGGAGTCTGAGACTGGAGAATTGTGAATTCAAAGCCAGCTTCAGCAACGGTGAGGCGCTAAGTAACTCAGTGAGACCCTGTCTCTAAATAAAACACAAAATAGGGCTGGGGATGTGGCTCAGTGGTCGAGTACCCTTGAGTTCAATCTCCAGTACGAAAGAAAGAAAGAAGAAAGAAAGAAAGAAAGGAAGGAAGGAAGGAAGGAAGGAAGGAAGGAAGGAAGGAAGGAAGAAAGGAAGGAAGAAAGGAAGAAAGGAAGAAAGAAAGAAAGAAAGAAACGGGGTCTCACTGAGTTGCTTAGGGCCTTGATAAATTGCTGGGACTGACTTTGAACTTGCAATCCTCCTGCTTCAGCTTCCCAACCTGCTGGGATTATACGCATGCATCAATGTGCCTGGCTTAGCTTTTTTTTTTATTACTGTTGACATAAGTCTTATTTATGAACACAGTTCTTCTATAGACTTTTTTTTTGCATTAATTCTCTTATTCTTAGTTGCCTACTCTAATTTCTTTTTCTGTTCTAGGACTCTATTGGGAATATAATTTTATGCTCCTTAGGCTCCTCTCAGTTGCAAGAGTTTCTCAGATTTTCCTTGTCTTGGATGACCTTGGTAAGTGAGGAGTAATAATATAGTATTTTGTAGGATTCCCCTCTATTGGAATATCTTGTGTTAAAAAAATGTAAAATTTAGCATTAGAGCCATTTTAAAATGTAAAACTTGGTGGTATTAGATACATCCACAGTGTTGTATAATAATCCATCACTACCCATTTCCAGAGTTTTTTCACTGTCCTAGACAGAAGCTCTGTACTTTCCATTCCATTATCTCCTGACTCCAGTAAACTTTACTCCATTTCCTGTCTCTATAAATTTGCCAGATCAGGTACCTAATATAAAGGGAAGCATATAACATTTGTCTTTTTGTATCTTATTTCACTTTGCATAATGCTTTCAAGTTTCATCTATATTGTTGCATGTATCATGCCTTCATTCCTTTATAAGGATAAATAATAGTATAATTATGGACTATTACCACACACACACACACCAAATTTTGTCAGTTTTACTTACTAATTCCAGCAGGGTTTATTTGTTTGTTTTGTTGTGCTTGATTCTTTTGTCTTTTTTCCATAAATACTCATGTTATCAGGAGAAAAATAGTTTATTTCTTTACATTTCAATCTGTATATATTTTTTCCTTTTCTTGACTTATTGTATTAGCTACGAGTTCAGGTATTATCTTAAATAAGAATGGCGAGACAAGACATACTTGTGTTGTTCTTGATCTTAGGATAAGGTGAATTTTCTTACCAATAAGTCTGATGTTGGCTGTAGGGGTGTTTTTGGGGGGAAGAGGTAGATGTTTGTTTTAACTCATCTTTTCCACTGCTTTGACTGAAAGGACTGACCAGAACAACTATAGACATGAAAGGTTTATTTGCAGTCTCATGATTTCAGAGGTCTCAATCCATGGACAGCTGGCTGCATTCTTCAGGGCTGAATGTGAGGCAGAACATCATGGCAGATCAGTGTGGGAGAGGGAGGCAGCCCACATGATGATCAGAGAGCAGAACAACTCCACTCACCACATACAAATATATCCCCCCAAACCACACCCCAGCCACACCCACCTGCCTTCAGTTACCACTCAATCCTATCAGGAGATTAATTCACTGATTGGGTTAAGGGTCTCATAACCCAATCATTTCTTCTCTGAACCTTCTTGCATTGACTCACACGTGAGCTTTTGGGGGACACCTCACATCCAAACCATAACAATGTTCTTAATCCAGTTGAGGACATTCCCCTCTAGTCCTATTTTGCTGAGATTTTGTACCTCAATAGCTACTGTAGTCTGTCAAAGTCTTTTTCAGCACCCATTTATCTGATCATATGATTTTTCTTCTTTATCCTCTTGATGTTTTACATTGCTGAATTATAATGATTGATTCTAGAATACTGAACATCCTTCCATATTTGGAATAAGTCCCACTAGTTCGCGTTTGTAGACTTTCTTAAAAAATATACTGTTGGACTCTAATTGCTAATATTTTGTTGAGGATTTTTTGCATTTATGTTTATGAAAGATGTCAGTTTTTCATTTTCTCTTGCAATGTCTTTAACTGCTTTCCGTATCAGGGTAATTCTTAACTCCTAAGATAAGTTAAGAATTCCTTCTGAGCTAGAAGTTGCTTCTGCTTCTATTTTCTGGAAGAGATTGGGCAGAATTGGTATAATTTCATCCTTATCTATTTGGTAAAACTCACCAATGTAACCATCTCTAGGCCTAGTGCTCTTCTGAAAGTTTACTGACTTAATATCCTTGCCTACTCAGATTATCAGTTTCTCCTATATGAGTTTTGGTAGTTTGTATCAAGGAATTGGTCCATTTCATCTAAATTACTGAATTTGTGGCTACAGAGTTGTTCCTAATATTCCTTTATTATTCTTTTAATGCTCATGATTGACCTGATCCCATTCATACTGTTGGCATTATATTAATATTTTTAAATTTTCTGTATATTATAATTTTTGATATCTTAAAAATCTTCTCTAACTGGGGAGAGATACCCCACTTAGGGGAATTCTTAAAGACAACAAAGGGCTCAGCCAGAGTCATGCCTCTGACCTTTAAACTAACCAGCGTAGATTCATAACTCTTCTATGTAGGAGGACTTAATTCCTCTGCTTTAACCATCCCAGGACCAAGTCTAGGCAACTATGACTATACCACAAAGCTTTCTAAAATTATTTAAACTGCATCTATTTATTCTTCTCTGCCTTGCCTTTCCTGGGGAAACTCCAATAAAGGCTATAATTTAGGTTTCCCCCTCAATCGTGTTTTCTTCCTTCCCACCACTCTGAGGTTTCCCCATATACCCCTGTGTGGCATGACATGCCTCACTTCTAGGTCTTTAAATATAATACATTTGTTTTCATCACTTCTCCTATGCTGCACTTGATTGACCATCACATGGAAGAATACAAAACAGTTTTAATTTGTGAATTCTCTCTTTTCTTTGTTAATACTGCTAGAGGTTTATAATAGCTTATAATAATGCTAGAAGTTTATAATAGTGAGCCTCTTTTAATGTGATTTTTAGTTATTTGTATGTCTTCTTTGGAGAAATGACTATTCAAGATCCTTTATCCATTTAGTTTTTGTTTTGCTTTTGTTTCATCTTTTTAGTTTTTTTATTTTAACAGTTTTTTATATATTCTACACACAAGGCTCTTATCAGATATATATTTGCAAAATTTCCTTCCTTTCTGTGGTTTGTGTTTTTACTCTATGATATCTTTTGAAACAAAAAGTTCTTAATTTTGATGATGTTCAGTTTATCTATTTTCATTTTGTTTTTACTTTTGGCGTACCAATGAATCCATAAGTAATTCAAGGTCATTTAGAGTTACACCTATGATTTCTTTGAATAACTTTATATTTTGCTCTGTAGTTTAGGTCTGTTATCCATTTCGAGTTAATTTTTGTACTTGTGTGAGTTAGGGGCCCAGTTTCACTTTTGCATGTGGATATCCAGTTGTCCTCTGTTTTTTGACTAGTACTCACAATGAATGGTCTTGGCGGTCTTGTAAATCAATTGATGGTAAATATGAAGGATTTCTGGACTCTCAATTTTAAATGAAATTATTGACAAGTGTGCTCTATACCCAATCTTAACAGTAAATGAGTTAATTTACTCTTTTTAACTTTTTTTAACAGTGAGGTGAGCACTATTCTTACTCCCATTTATAGATGAAGTAGCTGAGACACAGAGTGATTTATCTAAGACCATACAACTAATAAATGGCAGAACCAGGATGTAAACCTGGGCTCACTTGAGAACCTGAGTGCTTAACCACTGTAAATATATGCTAGAATTCTACTGAAAAGTGTATTTTAAACAAAAGGTAGGGGAGGACTGGCTGTAAAAACACAACAGTGTAAGAGGCTTTAGTCGCTGGCTGTATTAGAAACGGACCTGCCGTCCTTGGCTGAATCCCTTCCACCCCACTAGTTGAGAACTTTCATCTGCTGTGGATCAAAGCACTAGGTCAGCTTCTGGGTTCCTGGAGCAGAGCAAGCTCTCCAGCTAACCGCCTAGGTGCAGGACGCTGGCCCCGCCCACGGCCCGAGCCCCAGGCCCCGCCCACGGCCCGAGCCCCAGGCCCCGCCCATGGCCCGAGCGCGGCGTCGCGGTAGCTAAAGAGCCGTGGAGTAGGAAGGAGTGGGCGCTCCAGCGGGAGGCTGCTGGGCCTGGGGAAACTCTCGCGGGAAGATGTGTCGTCGCCTCGGTAACGGCGTCGCGGCCGCTTGAAAGATGGAGGGTCGAAGTCGTGGTCTTAGGGTCAGTTCATTTCTAGACCTCTGGGCTGCGGGCAACGAGGACAAGCAGCCTTCTTGAACTTTAGGTCTGAAAGTCTCTGCCTCTTTTACAGAGACGGAGCGTTCCAGGGACTCCGCTTCCGCCGCGTGTTCAGAAACCTGCCACGCCTCGACTGGATCTCCTCGCCAAGGAGGAAGAATATAAGTAAGAGATTCGGCGGTTGGTTTTTTCCTTTCATCTAAACGGGGCTGCTTGCAAGTCTTTTTTTGCCGGAGCCTGGCAGAACTTCCGGGACCACCTGCTGTCCTGCATTCCCCTCCCATCATCCCGCTCACCTGCCCACTATCTTTTCTTTCACCTTAGTAGCCCGCCTGTGTCTTAGAATATATTTGAAGTGGGCAGAAATTTAGCCCGAACAAACAGGTTAGTCAGCAGGAGGATATTGCTGAAAGTGATTAGGATTGCTGGAGTTGCCGCGTTGTTTCTAGCGTAGGTATTTCGCTGCGAGTTCCTAGAGTTAACGTTATGTAAATTTCTTTTAGGCTCATTTTCTAAGTTGAAAGCATGTTTCTCAGGGCAACAAGTATTATGTTCTTATCCACATTTGGTGGAGTTTAAGAGGAGGATTTCCCTTCTCTGTTTTTAGTGTCATTGCAACTGTCCTGAGAACACTACATTGATCCTTGTCCCATTCCTCTTGTCATGCCTCAGTATTCACACAACAGCTATGGTAATCTTTTATTTTGATCATGTCATTCCATTGCTTTAAACTCCTCAGAGGTTTCCTTTTGCACTTCAAAAGCTTTGCCATGTCTGGCTCCTCTTACCCTTTTATTTGATGTCCCTTCCTCCACCTCTCTTTATCTCCCTCTACCTCTTGTCTGTATGTATGCATGTCTTGTCTCTTTGCCTAAAACTCTCCATTTCACTGGCCTTCATTTCCTCAAGCTTTTTTCTTTTCCTTGAGCAGTCTCACGTGCCTTCCACCAGTAATGCCTTTGACCATGCTAAACAGACTACCTTGTTGTTCTTTTTTTATTGTATTATTGATTTTTTCCCAATTATAATGTTACAGTGAATTCACTTGTTTACTTTTTAAAAAATTTCTGCCTTCACTGGACAGTAAACTCCACTAGAGCAGAGATTTATGTCCATTTTACTGCCATCATGGATACGCTTATAAAAAATGTTTTAACAAGTTTGAAGTTTAAAATAATTAAAAAATCAGAAAACAATCCGGCAGTTATTCAGAGTTTTAAAGTTACCAATCATGTATAACTAAAAAAAAATTAAAAAATCAAAACTGGAGTGTACTGTTTAGATGCAGTAGACACAGCCATCTTGCTACAGCATGGAGAAAGATCCATCCTTCTCTTTCTGTTCAAAAGTGCCTGTTGTGGGGCTGAGGTTGTGGCTCAGCGGTAGAGCACTTGCCTCGCATGTGTGAGGCACTGGGTTCGATCCTCAGCACCACATAAAAAAATAAGTAAAAACAAAAATAAAGACACTGTGTCCATGTATAACTAAAAAAAAAATATTTAAAAGTGCCTGTTGTCTCAGTTTAGGAGTGTACTTAAACAGCTGAGTATATTGTCCGTATACAATTATCAGTTGGCGCTGGAACCAAAATGGTTATTTTCCTAGCCATTCACTAGATAGTATTAAATACCTACATTGATAAGGTTAATTTGTTTTAGTTATTTGAGAATGTTTTGCAGCTGGCTCTGGTGTGTCATTAAGGATATATATAGTTCTGCTTAAAGTCATAAATCTATAGGAGGCTGGGGATATAGTTCAGTTGTTAGAAATCTATAGGAAATATTCTGTTCTAGTAGGAGTTGTTTAATAGTAAAAGTGGCCAGTTGCTTGTTCTGTTACTGTGCTTTGAGGTATGCAAATCTGAGGCATATGAAGAGAGTAACACTCTGGGTCTGCCAAAAACTTCTAGAGCACTTCTGTGCCATGCATAAATGTAAAATGCCTGGCAATCTTTATAGGCAACTTTATAACAGTATTTTGTTGTCTTGGTATTAAGCATATTGGCATATATATTCAGTTAGCAGAACACAGCATTTCCCAATGACCTCAATCCAGAATCTGCTACATTTCAGCTCCTGTCACATAGTTGGAGAAACAATCTATTGGAAAGATAGACCAAGGAACATGCTAATCACTCCAGTTGATAGATTCTCCAATCATGCCTCTGTTTATGCCTATTTATGCCTCTATTATAAAACCAGAGAACAAAACATGATTATATGATAGCTGGTAGAGCAAGCCCTCCACCTCATAAATCCCAATTACATAGGATTTATGTATCAAATCCTTTGTGAATATGATACATCTCCATTTACATAGCTTTTGGAGTTCATTTAATAATTTATCATTTTACTACATACAAATCTTGCACACAATTTTGGTTGCTTAGAGTGACTTTTAAAATTACCCTTTCTAGGACTGGGGTTGTGGCTCAGTGGTAGATTGCTTTCCTGGCATGTGTGAGGCACTGGGTTTGATTCTCAGCACCACATATAAATGAATAAAAGGTCCATCAACATCTAAAAAAAATTAAAAAAATAAAATTACATTTTCTTTTCTTTTTTTTTTGATACTGCAGATTGAACTCAGGGGCACTCAACCACTGAGCCACATCCCCAGCCCTATTTTGTGTTTTATGTAGAGACAGGGTCTCACTGAGTTGCTTAGCGCCTTGCCGTTGCTGAGGCTGGCTTTGAACTTGAGATTTTCCTGTCTCAGCCTCCCTAAGTGCTGGGATTACAGGCTTGCGCCACTGCGCCCAGCTCTAAAATTACATTTTCTAATTGTTTATATATATAAGAACATTTGTGATTTTTGCATGTTGTGCTACATCTTATTAGACAAAGATCTTCCCCTGCTGAATTTATTCATTCTGTAAAGTCCCTTGAAGTTTTGATGAAGATGATCATATGCAAATTATGATAGTTTTGTCCTTTTTGTAATTTCTCATATATTAATGTCTTTTACCCTCTCTGTTTAAGGCGGTGTAATATAGAATATAAAAAGCCATGGTGTGCTTCCTTATTTTGGCTATGAATTTTGAGGAGCCCACTTTTAAAAATATTTCTAATTATGATGTCAGTTTCTTCAATGATTATGCATCTATTTAGATGTACTGTTGTTTTTAAAATAAATTTTGGTTGGTAGTTTTCTAGAAAAAAGTTCCTGTATGTTTTAAAATGTATCAGCATAAGTTTATTGTGTATTTTTAAATCTTGACTGTAACCATATATACACCTACTTTTGGAGCTTTTTTAGTGTTTATTTATTATCTTCTATCAATCTTGCCAAGAGATTTATGTATATTATTGGTCTTTTCAGAGAACTAGCTGTAGTTGCTCATATGATTTTATTTTAGTCCTTATAGAAATATATTCTTATCATGATGAATTTACTTGTTAAGCTCATTTTTTTTGTTCTTTAATAAATAAATATATTTAGGTCTACAAATTTTGCTTCACGACAGTTTAACTATTCCAGGATCTGTGTGTGTGTATTTCTTTTGTGGTTATTTCTAAATATTTTATGATTTTTGTAATAATTTAGGAGTGAGGTTTTTAGTTTTTCTATGTATATAGGGTTGTTTATTGGCTGGTTTGTTTTACTTTACTTAAGTTTATTACAAGTGTTAGGTCGGTCCAGGGTGTCCACCTAGGGGCAGCCAGCCAGATGCTGACGTCAGCAATAGAGGCGCCTCCTGTCAGTCAGCGGGCTTTTCCTGACTTATCCAGGAAGGACTCTGACCTTCTCTTCCTGCCTTAAGCCCTCCCATTCCTGACTGGGCCTTTTAAAATTTTCTGTACCCCGGAACACAGTTGCCATTCTCCTGTACACACTCTGATGGATGGGAGAGTTCGGCCCTAGAGCGTGTATTTCCAATAAAGCCTTGCCCAGCAGTTTTAATTCGCCTCCTTTTGGTCATCTGGCTTTACAATAAGTGACACTGTGGTTGAAGAATGCTTTTGACACTGATTTTTAAAACTGTTTTGAGACTTATTTCTGGCCACATACATGTTCAGTTTTTGTAAATGTGCTATGTGTTCTTGGATAGACAGAAATTTTATTTACTATTCATTGGCTAATAATCTTAAATAGTTTTCTTCATCACCATATTTTATACTAGCTTTCTTGGTTTCTGTTAGAGGTATATTAAAATAATTATAGTTTTTTAAAAGATTCTTAGAATTGTGGCCATTTCTGTTTAGTACACAATATTACCTGTTTAAATCTTGATTCCTTTTGTTATTGATAGTGTAATGTCTGTTATATAGTTTTAATTTACATTTATTTTCCAAGTTCAGTGTTCTTTTGTAATATTATCTGGGTCTTGGGGCTGGAGTTGTGGCTCAGTGGTAGAGCGCTTGCCTCACACATATGAGGCACTGGGTTCAATCCTCAGCACCATATAAAAAAGTAAATAAATAGAAGTATTCTGTGCATCTACAATTAAAAAAAAATTTTTTTTTAATATTATCTGGGTCTTCCTCAATGATTTCTGTTCTTTCTCTCCTGCCCCTCAAATTAAAATTCTAATTTAAAATCCTTTTTTAGATTGTTTCATTATCTCTTGTTCTTATGGTACAAAATTTTCCTTTTTATTTTTTGCATCTCTTTGGTGGCTTGTGTGATTTTTGTTGTTGTTGTTTTTTAATCTTTTTGAGGTATCTTTAGCAGAGTTTGCTTTCTGAGAGAGTACTGTTCCATATATTCTAGATGAGAAAATATCCCTACAGGGTGGTTTTGAATTTACTTTTACTAGCTAAGGGTTTTCTTTGGTTCCAGGGCAGCTTTCTTCTGTATTAAAGTGTTGGCAGAGTGTCCCTGAACCATTTGTATAAGATAACTCCACTTCTGTGTGTTCCACTTATTCACATGATAATCTTTTCCACCATGCCTCTACCTTCTTTTCTACTCACGTTTAGGTTATGGGCAGAGTATCTGTAGCATGTGTTTCACAGGTATAGCCCTTCATGACTCACATGTGCATTTGAACAATCAGATAATGGCACCTTAAGTGCAACTTGAAGAAGTCTTAGATATTTTTCTTTCGACCATTAATCCCAAGATATAAAAGTATTTCTTAAAACATCAAACTTTTATTTTTTTTAAATTTATTTTTTAGTTGTAGGTGGATAGAATATCTTTTTATTTTATTTTTATGTGGTGCTGAGGATCAAACCCAGTGCCTCACGCGTGCTAGGCGAGCACGCTACCACTGCGCCATAACTCCAGCCCATCAAACTGTTTTAAGAAAGGATATGGTACCACTCACTCCTTTTTCCTGAGAGTGATGGTTGTAAGTGGTTGTTACTTCTGATTCATATATATAAGAAAAATTCCTCAACATGTTTCCCTTGTTTAGTTTCAAGAGAGGCTACATGTCTATAAATATGGAGAAAAATAGAATAAAAGAAAAATAAATAGGAGAACAAAGTTACATCGTTTTGAAGATGTTTTATTATAGTGTTTATCTTTAACAGTGAAAAAGGGACTTAAACTAATAGATCAGAATTTATCACATGCTAACTGAAATTCATTGGAATATTGTGATCTATTTCAGATGCTAAAAATTATGTAGAGATAAACATATTCCCTCTATCTTGCTGTGGGAAAATAGTACAAAATTGTATGTATGCTATAGATGAAAATTGGAGAGGAATATTAAAACTGGTTGGATGATGGTGGTAGTAGGATTAGGAACAATTTTTTGCTTTAAAAACAATTTTCTCAATGATATTGTCATTGCAGTATTGATGGGATCAGGTAAATAGTCTTTCTGTTCTTTGCTAAATTTCTAATAGACTGAGGGTTAAAAAAGGAGTGGCAAGTGGAGGTCAAGTTAAATCCCTTTATTTCTGATGAAGTTGATATTGAAGTGTGTGGCTGAGTTGTAAGCCATGTTTTGTCTGCTCACTAGCCCTGAGGTTTAGCTTCCCAATCACAGCAGTACTCCAGACAAGAGCAGGTCTCCTCCACTCAGGCGGCACCCATCCTCAGGTGGAGCAGGGCGGATCTCTAAAGAAGCAAGGTCATAATTTGTGTTCTTTACAGATGGGCTAAGCCCAAGAGGATGACAAGTGGAACTCTGTTAATTTACCCACTTTATTCTTCATGAATTTATTAGATAAGTTATTTAACCTGCAGTAAAGGGCTGCAGAAAGGCCAGTACTTAGTGTGAGTCCCCCCGCCAAAGGAGGAAGAATCATGGAGGATTGGGGATAAGTTCCAATTGCTGTGATCATTTTAGAGTATGAATGTAATGTGTATGTTCTAACATTTGTTGATTAGGTCACTTGCTAAAGTGTTATTGCTGAAGTTTAATTTTTAAATTTTTATTAGAATTTCAATATAACCCAGTTATTGACTTATTTTTTCTTTTTAGGCGTTTAAATGCAGAATTGGAGGCAAAAACAGCTGACCTGGTTCGACAAGCTGAGGAAGTAATAGTAAGTAGATATACGTTTATTAATAATTCCATGTAAGTGCTTAACTCAATGAATGATCACAAACTGAACATGAATATATATGCATAGGTAGGTATGTGTACGTGTATTTGGGTAAGTATACATTTTCTAAAACCGCTGAAAGAGTGTTTTACATTTAGATGCTCCAGTCCTTAACAAGAACACTAATATTTAACAATATTTTCTAGTACCAAAAAATTAGTATTTGAGAGAAGCTATATAGAATTAACACTGATAATTCAGTATGGATAGAAAGAAATGATCTCTAGAGGAAGATTATAACCATTATTACTAATATTTAGATGATAATTTGTTTTTTAAATTTTGCTATTGAATCTGAGATTCTTGGGGCTAGACTGTAGTTGGATTTATAGTCAGGAAAAAATGTTGTGAGGTTATATCTAAGCATATTATTTGCCATTGTAGTACCAGATTGGATATTACTACTTTAAGCATTCCTCCTTAAGCATCAGCATTCCTATTTTTAATTGATAGGATGGAGTATAGCCCTCCTTAGGGGAGCAAAGTAGCTGCTTTTAGACTTACCAGTTCTTACCCAAATTTAAGTATAATTCTTCCTTTAATCTCCCTCACCCTGGCCCAAAAAATGGACTCAATGGAGGCAGGAAAAGAAATCTAGCAATATTTTAATGCCCTATACAAATCCATTATTATTAGTCTAGGAATAAGAAATGTATCATAACATTTGAAGTAATAGATAATAGTTACAGATTTGCCAGTAGCATTTGTAATTCAATATTTTACTAAAAATACTTTCCATTTTTTAGTTTTGCCAGTGTCTGAAGATCAGGGGCATATTTGTACAGAAGGGTCCCTTTCTTTTCAGAGTCCCATAAAAAACCTTTTCCCCTAAAAAGAGCAGAGGAGAATTACTGAGGAAATTTTGGGAAGTGAAAAGGGACATTTTGACCCTCCCCCCCACAGAAGCTAACCAAATATAACTTTTGCCATACTGAATTGTTTATGTACTTTCATTTCTTGATAACATATTTGCCAAAGGCTTTTACTCCTGATACTTCATTTTTAGCATCTTCATGGTCATCTCAATATTAAAGTGTTACCTGATTTAAGACAAGTTTTTCTACCCATTAAACGAATTTTTTCATTTCTTATATCTTTAATTTCCATTGCATGCTGCTTAAGATGGAAGACTCTAATGTAGTTTATGGGAAACAAGAATTGCAAATATAGGGGGCCTTGTCATTTACACTTTTCTGTTCAGACTGACTTTATTACTGAGTAATAAATGAAAAATGGAGCTGTAATATAACAGACTCTATTTTCATATCCTAGCATTTCAAATTCTGTACTTTTGGTATCCTAAGAAAAACACAGACAACTCTGAAATGATTAATGGTCAGAGAGGCACTTGAATATATTCTAGTTTGTTGGATTTTTTTACTGTAACCCGTGATTTACCTTTACTCATTTAACTAGAGAGATCAGCAAGAGATAAGAGCCAGGCCCTTTTCAATGCAAAATAAATCATACGAAGAGGAAGGTGATTTTAATACAAGGTAAGTGACTTAAATTCTTTTTTTTTTTTGGTACCAAGAATTGAACTCAGGGGTACTCAACCACTGAGCCACATCCTCAGCCCTATTTTGTGTTTTATGTGGAGACAGAGTCTCACTGATTTGCTTAGCGCCTCACTGTTGATAAGGCTGGCTTTGAACTCAAGATTCTCCTGTCTCAACCTCCCAAGACTTAAATTCTTAAATCGTTGATTGTTTTTTAAATTCAGGGATCTATGTGAATATTTTATTATATTAAATATTTTTGTATGCAAATATTGAAAGTTTATAATTTGAAGAATAATATGTAAAATAATAATTATGGGCTTAGCTAGTTAGATAAAAGGCAAACTCTTGTATGTCATGTAACTCTTGAAGTATTATTTTCAAATAGATACTATTGTCCTCGTTTAAAAATCTTCATCTTAGAGAAGGTTCAGCAGCTTGTCCAGCAACACAGAGAAGGTCCTATCCCTGAGATTTGAACCACAATTGATATTTCTAAACCTGTTCTCATATACCGTATACTACCTTTCTCTTAAAATTGCATATGAAAAATGAGGTAAAAATAAATTAGTAAAGATAATATATATCAAAATTTTCTATTGAATTTCATGTGAACTTTTTATATGCCAAGAAATTAGAGAACCATAAAATATTAATGACTAAATTTAACAGTAAATGTATAAGATCAGCAGAACATGATTGTCTGCTCCTATGATCCCAGCTGTTTGGGTGGTTGAGACAGGAGGATTCCAAGTTTGAGGGCAGCCTGGCCAACGTAGACTTTGTCTCAAAATACAATTTTTTTTTTTCTTAAGGGACTAGGGATATAGCTCAGCAGTAGAATGCTTGTACCACTTGCTCCATGGGCAAGGCCCTAGGTTCAATCCCCAGTACTGTCAAACATCTTGTAAAACCTTATTGTAGTAGAGGCAGTGCTGACCACCAAACAGACGGGTCTCTTGCAATTGTGAATTGAAAATTCCAGAAATAGATGATTCTTAAGTTTTAAATTGCACAGTGTTTTGAGCAGCTTGATGAAATCTTCTATCTGGCTCCATCCTGCCATGTATGTGACTCATCCCTTTGTCCAGCTTATCCATGATGTGTATGTTGTCAACCCATTAGACACTTATTAGCTGTCTCAGATCAGATCAATTTTTGTGGTATTACAATGTTTGTATTTAAGTAAGAAGGTTAATAGTAGCTTAATGCTATAACACAGTGCCCATGTCATTTCCCTCACTTCATCACATTGTATCATCCCATATCATCACAAGAGTAAAGTATAATAGAAAATTTTGAGAGAGACCATATCCACATAGCTTTGATTAAAGTATATTGTTACAATTGTTCTGTTTAATTAGTAGATATTGTTTATCTCCTACTGTGCTTACTTTATAAATTGAATTTTACCAGAGTTACATAGAAGGAAAACCAGTTCACGTGGAGTTTGGTACTATTGTGGTTCGGCATCCATTGGGGGTATAGTAATGGCACATAGAACTGACTAGAATCAAATAGATTAGAAAATCAACTATATACAAATAGATACACAACTATATCACCAATGAAACTTTAAGAGTGGACTAAAGTTATCTGCACCAATATGAATCTCAGAATATCCTGCATTTCCCAATTTTCTAAGATCAAGAAGCAGGCTATGAAAACCGTATAATCCTGAGAGGGAATAATGTTGAAATACCTCACAAGGCTTAGAAACAAAAGAAGTATGTTACTAAAGTGGCAGTTATTTGGCTTATACTTGAAACACTGGGACTTTATGTATTAAAAAACAATCATTGAGGGCTGGGGATATAGCTCAATTGGTAGAGTGTTTGCCTTGCATGCACAAGGCCTTGGGTTCAATTCCCAGCACCACCACCACCACAACAAAAAAACCCAAAAACAACCCTCCCCACAACCCCAGTCATTGTGTACAATCTAGCATTTGCCTTCTAAATATTTACCCTAGAAAAAGAAGACATAAATCCAAGAAAAAAACCTGCATGCGAATCTTAAGAGCAGCTTTATTCATAATTGTAAGCAACGAAACAAATATCCATCACATATTTGATAATATGCGATAATATGATAATATGGTAAATGGATAAACAAATTTGGTACATCCATGTGCTAGAATGCTACTTAATAATAAACAGAAATGAACTACTGATACAATAATGATATGGTTGTTAAGTGAAAGATACCAGACTCAAAAACATATAGAATCTGTTTCCATTTATAATCATGTTATTTAATGGCAGGAATACATAGGTGATTTCATCACTGTAAACCTCAGTGTATGACTTTAGTAGGCAATAGGATTTTTTCAACTTTATTATAATCCTATGGGACTGCCATTGTGTTTGTGCTCCAATATTGACCAAAACATCCTGAAGAGGCTTGTTTTAGTCATCTTTTTCCACTGCTGTAACTAAAAGACCTGACAAGAACAATTTTAGAGGAGGAAAAGTTTAATGGGGGGCTCACATTTCAGAGGTTTTAGTACATAGACAGCTGGTTCCATTCCTCCACATTTGAGGTGAGGCAGAACATCATGGCAGAAAAGTGTGACAGAAGAAAGTGGTTCATATGATGATCAAGAAGCAGAGATATTCCACTCCCCAGATCCAAAGTATGTACCCCAAAGGCATGCGCCCAATGCCCACTTCCTCCAGCCATGCCCTACCATTACCACTTAGTTAATCTGTCAAGGGATTAATGTACTGATTAGGTTAAAGCTGTCCTAACATTCGTTTCACCTTAAATGTTCTTGCATTGTCTCACAGGGGACATTTTAGGGGACATTTCACATCTAAACTATAACATGACTATATTTGACATTCTGGAAAAGGCAAAACTGTAGGGATACAAAACAGATTAGCAGTTGTCTGGGGCTTAGGGTTGGGGTAAGGATACTAACTACCAAGAGATACATGGGACCTTTTTGGGATGATGGAAATATTCTCCATCTTGTTTGCTTTGGTGGTTGTGTGACTACATAGGTTGGTTAAAATCTATTGAACTGTGTACCTATATTCATCCTTATCATGTGTAAATTATATCTCAGCCGGGCGCGGTGGCGCACGCCTGTAATCCCAGCACTTAGGGAGGCTGAGACAGGAGAATCACGAGATCAAAGCCAGTCTCAGCAACAGCGAGGCACTAAGCAACTCAGTGAGACCCTGTCTCTACATAAAACACAAAATAGGGCTGGAGATGTGGCTCAGTGGTCAAGTACCCCTGAGTTCAATCTCTAGTACCAAAAAAAAAAATTATATCTCAATCTGAAAAAATGTTTGAACAGTTAGTGTCATATCTGGCTACTAGTAGTACAGTAGTGAAAAAACAGAACTGACCCTGTTCCCAAGAATTTAATATCTAGTGTGTTGCTTTTGTAATTTTTTTGGCAAATCAATGAATATATTTTATGTTATTTCATACAAGCATATGTATGTAAATATAACATGAAACCCCTTATCTTTTATGTAATGATCTGTGATACCTTATGAAAAAATATATCTAAAGATTTTCAAAATTCAAAAATTTGGCTTACAAATTTGGTTTTTATCCACTAAAGGATTAAAATGATGGTAACAACAGATGATTTTCTTTCTTTTTTTTTTTTTAATATTTTCTTAGTTGTAGATAGACACAATATCTTTATTTATTTATTTATTTATTTATATGGTGCTGAGGATCGAACCCAGTGCCTCACGTATGCAACGCAAGCACTCTACCACTGAGCTACAATCCCAGCCCATAACAGAGCTACAATCCCAGCCCACAACAGATGTTTCTGTTGAAGGAAGTGAGAAACTACACAAGCATGAAAATGGATCTGTTGATTTTTCTTTTACCAAGATTTCCTTTAATGCAAAGTGGTGAAAATGCCTTTTTACCTAGATCAGATGGACTTTTTCTTAAACTACTGTTTGAACAGATGACTTTTATCATGTGAAACATGGCACTTGATTAGTTGAGAATCACTGAAAATGGGAGTTGAATAAAGAGACCATCCATTTCAGGTCAGAACAATGACAATCCACCTAAATAATTATAATCAAGCAATATATAACAGGTTTTCAACACCTAGGGTTACTCTTGTAGAAAATAAGGTAGGAAACCAGGATTTAATTTTTCCTAAAGTAAGCATACATATCTACCAGTCTGCTGGAAGCAAGATTTACCACACAAATCATTTTTTTTAAATATTCTTTAGTTGTAGATGGACACAATGTCTTTATTTATTTTTATGTGACGCTGAGGATCGAATCCAGCACCTCATATGTGTGAGGCAATAGCTCTACCACTGAGCCACAACCCCAGCCCCCCCACACAAATAATTTTGATCACATTATGAAGAGGTATTTTATGGAAAAATCTAGCAGAATTAAGCAGAATACTATGTTGTAGTTCATTTTCCATGGACATATACAAGCAAAGTAATATCACTGAAACCTGAGGGAAACATAAAATTGTTAAATGTCTTTTAGCCAATATGTATGTGTGTGTTCGGGGGAGGGTCAGGGTGGAATGGAAGGTACAGAAAAGTTACTGAGGAAATGGTAAGTGATTCAAAATTAGAGTGATTAAAGAGGACACTCAAATGTGTAATTGAAAGTATTTTCATGTCATGTGAGAATCTTAAGTCTCTGTAATTTTAAGGTATTTTGAAAACCTTTTTTTCCCTTCCCTAAGGTATTTTTAGTAAGTTGTTAAAAGATCATATTCAATATTATTTAAATGTTTTTGTATTTAATATTAAAAAAATCTATGTATGACCAGTTCAGTAGTGGCATCTGATGGAAAGTAATTTTATGTCTCCTTCTATGGCAAGGAGTTCTAAGGTAATATGATGGAATCTTTCTTTTCATAGCAACAATATATATTGTTGCGGTATATTTTCAGAGGTATTAGTGTGGATACTCTAGGCAATTGAAGGGTAGGTGAACTTTCTCTGTAACAGGCTAAATAGTAAATAGTTCTGGATTTGCAAGCTATACAGTCTCTGAACTACTCAACTTTGCTATTGTACAGTGAAGATGGCATAGATAACATGTAATGAATGGGTATGGATTAATTCAGTCTGTGGATTATAGTTTGCAGAGCCACCATAAACACTCCTTGTTTTAAACCATAAACATAGTTTAAAACCTAAAATAAAATGTGCATAAAAATGCATTGCATTTTGAATGTATTAATTCATTCAACATATATTTTAGTGCCAATATAAGAACTTATGAGTGAGATACCATGGCGAGTACTAGTCACTGAATAATGGAAAAGTGAGATCTTGGCTGGGAGCGGTGGCACATGCCTGTAATCCCAGTGGCTTGGGAGGCTGAAGCAAGAGGAGCAAGTTCAAAGCCAGCCT
Organism: Geosciurus inauris; assembly: GCA_004024805.1. NCBI lineage: Eukaryota > Metazoa > Chordata > Mammalia > Rodentia > Sciuridae > Geosciurus > Geosciurus inauris. The sequence continues at coordinate 86,849 of PVHX01003190.1, forward strand.
CAGCAAAAGCGAGGCTCTAACCAACTCAGTGAGACCTGTCTCTACATAAAATATAAAGTACAAAATAGGGTTGGGGATTTGGCTTAGTGGTTAAGTGCCCCTGAGTTCAATCCCTGTTACAAAAAAAAAAGGGAGATCTGATTCCTGCCCTCCTGGCATTCACAGTGTAATGAGGAAAACAGACACTGATCAAGTATTTAAATACATTAGAAGAATAACATTGAGTGTGCTCACCAAACAAAACCAAACCCTGTGGTGCCCACTGTGGTGGCACACTCCTGTAATCCCCGTGACTTGGGAACCTGAGGCAGGAGGCTCACAATTTCGAGTCCAGCTTCCACAATTTAGCAATACCCTGTCTCAAAAAAAGACTGAGGATATAGCTCAGTGGCAGAATGTTTCTGGTTTCAGTCTCTAGTACTGGGTTGGAGGGTGGGGGTAGTCCTGTGGTGTATCATTTTGTAAAATGGATAATCGCTCTGTGCAGCCAATAATGACTCCTTATGATTTCCATCCTTTAAAATTTGGGCTACCTTTACCTATAAAAATATTGGCATTATAATATATCTTCTCAAAAGTGAATTATTTAACTAAAGCACCTTTTTCTTTTTTATTAGAGCTTTATGGTTTTACATAGTAGTTGGGTTCATCCCAAAAAACTCATATGTGCATGGAAGTCAGTTTTTGTTCAAGATCCCCCACTTTCCCTCCCTGACCTCCCTCTACCCTCCCTTTCTCCTTCCTCTACTAGACTTCCTTTCACTCTTCTATTAATTTGTATATGATTGGTTCTTTTTTTTTTTAAATATTTTTTTTAGTTGTAGATGGATGCAATATCTTTATTTATTTATTTTTATGTGGTGCTGAGGATCGAACCCAGTGACTCACGCATGCAAGGCAAGCGCTCTACCACTGAGCCACCACCCCAGCCCCATGATTGGTTCTTTATGTAATCTTATCCTTCCCTCCCCCTTTCCTTTATTTTACTCTAGCTTCTGCATATGAGAATGTTTGACTCTGACTTGGACTAATTTCATCTAGCATGATATTCTCCATTTCCACCACTTAATCAGCAAATGCCATAATTTCATTCTTTTTTTTTAAGCATTTATTTATTTTTTTTTAGTTGTAGGTGTACAGAATATCTTTATTTTATTTTTATGTGGTGCTGAGGATCGAACCCAGTGCCTCACGCATGCTCGGCGAGCACACTGCCACTGCGCCATAACCCCAGCCCCCATAATTTCATTCTTTTTAATGGCTGAGTAGAACTACATTGTATATATACACCACAATTTCTTAATCACTTTATCTATTAACGAGCATCTGGGCTGATTCCATAATTTAGCTGTCGTGAACTGTGCTACTATAAATGTTGACACGGTTGTGTTGCAATAGTATGCAGATTTTAGGTCTTTTGGTAAAATATCCAGGAGTGGGATAGCAGGGTCTTATGGTGGTTCCGACCCTAGTTGTTTGCAGAATCTCTCTACTGTTTTTCAGAGTGGTTGTACTAGTCTGCAGTCCCACCAAAAATGTACAAGTGATCCTTTTCCCGCCAAAACCTCACCAGCATACACTGTTTTTCATATTCTTGATCATTGACGTTCTGATTGGAATGAGATGAAATCTTAGTATAGTTTTGATTGCATTTCTGATTGCTAGAGATGTTGAACATTTTTTCATTTATTTATTGGCCTTTTGTGCTGCTGCTTTTTGAAGTTTTTGTTTGGTTCTTTTGCCCATTTATTGTTTGGGTTATTTGTTTTTTGTAAATCTCTGGATATTAATCCCCTATTGGAGGGGTAGCTGGCCAAGATTTTCTCCCATTCTGTAGATTCTCTCTTCATGCTCTTAATCATTTCCTTAGTTGTGCAAAAGCTTTTTAGTTTAATGGCATCTCACCTATTGATTCTTGGTTTTATTTCTTGCACTTTGGGGCTCTTGTTAAGGAAGTTGGTGCCAGCACCTATATGATGAAGCAAAGCACTTTTTTCTAATGACACTCATTCAAAATAAATTAACATGTAGATAAGTATAATTAAAGCAAAACATAGTTCTAAAGACATATAATTTATTAATAAATATAATCAATTATAGAAATGTAATTCTACATAATTTATTAAAAATAATGTGGATAGCTAGAATTATAGCAATAGTTGCATATTTTCCTTTTAAATACAATGTATGTTGAATTTAATTGTCTCAACATCATCTATTAATGTGTAATGTTTGCCTTTGTATAGAGGTCTTTTATCGTCTGAAGAAATAGTACATCTACATTCAGAAAGTAAGGTATGAAATCAAACTTTCTGTGAATGCAATTATATTCTATAGAATTTAGGTTTTTAAGCATACAGAGAGGGGATAAAACTTGATAGAAATAGAATATTCTTAACATACTTAAACATACAGAAAAGGGGTATAACTTGGAGGAAATAGAATATAAACCTTGATACTCAGAAGGGATACATTCATGAAGTGTTGCTTATAAAATGAATCATTTTGCCTCATAATTTCATTGAACAAATTGGAATATAGTGGAAATTCCAAGTGGAATGAGTTTGTAACCTGAGGCTTTTCAGTTTTCTCTCTGACGTGTAATCTAATAGAAGACCTGAAAGAGAAAGATACTCAAATACAAAGAAGGTGATTTAATGGCTTATTCATCCATTTAAATATCCACAGTGTAGAGATCACTGTACCAGTACTGGGCATCTTGGGATCCACAAGTTCCCTACCAGGAATACCTAGGCCAAGGGAACTACATACCTGAAGGCCAGGGAAGGCCTGCATAAAGTGAAAACTAGATTTCTTGAGTCAAAGCATCCAAATGTAATATTCCACTAACTGTGCTAAATATCCTTGAATCTTTGGGACTCATTGCTGAATCTTTGGTCCAGATAATGTAGAGGTCTTTTCCAGGTACACAATTGTGGGATTCTTGAAAATACAATTGAATTAATTTCATGAAAATGACAAAAATAGCAAAATAGCAATTTGATGTGTTACAAAATGCTTTCCCTGGCGAATGATTAGACTAATCACTAATTTCAATTCTTTTCATATAGCCAAAGAGCAAAAACACTGGTTCTGTAAACAAGGTTCAAAACAAACTACACACTGCAAATAAAGGAATTAAAACAAATTCAAGGTATAGTATAATTTAAAAAGTATTACATTCTTTTTTAGTTTTATAAAATATATATCCAAAATATATAAAGTTACATTGCATATATGTTATTCATATTTGGTACTGTGAAAACATTTTCTACTCAGATGTCTTGTAGCAATTAATTAACATTTTGTAAAAGAGGAAATATTTATATGATCTAAAGAAAAACCAGAGTATGAACATTTTGTATTTTTCTCTTAAACACAACCACCACATTTCAAAAATATTTTAAATGTTATTAGTGAGATATTTTCTTAGAACCAGGAGTAGAATTTGAGGTTTTTGTCACTCTGGCTAGCTCTCTCAAAACACTAGTCTTGTATTTTTTGAATATTTAACAGAATGCCATATATTATTGTGTATGTTGAGATAAGAATGATTTAGCATACTCTAAGACTGTAGTACAGTCATAATTTACCTTCTGTTGGTTTTGGTGAAATGAATTCAAGATGATCCTTAGAATTAGAAGCATAAAAAGACACCCCAAAGGCTGTCTAGGATAGGAGACTTTCTAGAAAAAGAAGAGGTTGGGTTCTACCAACCAGTCTAATTCTTAGCAAGTTATTATATTTACATGTCTGTTACCCAAACTGACAATTGTATTAGGATTTGGTGAAACTCTTTATTGATTCTTATCTTTTAATTGCTTAAATAACTTTTTCAGTTTTATTATTAAAGTTAAAGTGAAAGGGGTAAGAAGAGAAATACAAAAAATACTGAAGAACATATGCAGCATATGTATATCACTGGAAAAGGTTAATTTGTTTTTAGACTTTATATATACTTTTTTTTAAAGAAAGGATTGTTTTTCCAGGCTATATTTGGATGCCTTTTGGAACCATGGACTTGATGTGCTGATGTGTTAGGCCTTGCCCATGACTCAGTGCCTTTGTGAAGGCCCTTTATTTCATAGTAGTTCTTCCACTTCATCAAAAAAAAAAAAAAAAAAAAGCCAACTTTTTGATCAACTTTGATTCTGGTTAGAATGTGATTCTTCAGGTGGAAAAAAAGGTTGAGATGATCAAGCCAATACATATTCACTCTATAATTGTTTCTCAAGAGTTATTACTCTTTGCTAGTAGAATTATGGCCAGGCAATGTCAATTTTTATACTACTTCTCCAGCAGTATGTAAAATTAAAAGCCACAAGCTGAATTTGACATAGGTTGCAAAGTTCAGTACTTAGTTTTTATGTTCATTTGTTTGGAGGCAAGGTCTAGACCAACTATCCTCATAAAGTCATCTCTTAGCTTGTGTGATTTATAAAGATTGAAAGTCGACAAAGTCTTTTATTATATAATCCTTGAAAGTCTCAATCATAGAATGCATCATGAATTTAACATTTGTAATAATTTTAATCTGTTATTTGGGCAAGGCCATATCTCCTTTCTACATTTCTGTCTTTGCATACACACACATTCACAGCCCCCCCCCCACATGCACATTTACCTACATGCATACATATATATTTTTTATATTTTAGTGTTAAATTGAAATACTCTGATGTACAAACTGCTGATGATGTTGCCATTCCAGAAGACTTCTCAGACTTCTCACTTGCAAAAACAATTAGCAAAATTGAAGGGCAGCTGGAGGAAGAGTGCTTACCTGAAGATGATGACATTTTGCCTGGTGTTAGTAAAGATATTGGAACAGGTAGATTTTCTTATGTCATTTTTTTCTTCATATCACTATTACTTAGAAAAAATGATTTGGGCCAGGCGTGGTGGACTGCACATGTAATCCCAGTAGCAAGGAAGGATTGCAAGTTCAAGGCCAGCCTTAGCAATTTAGTAAGGCCCTAAACAACTTAGACCTGTCTCAAAATAAAAAAATAAACAAGGGCTGGGGATGGTCCAGTGTTTAAGCACCCCAGGGTTCAATACCTTGTTTGAAAGAAAATGTGATTTGAGGGACATTTTTTGCACTTAAAATATTTATTGCAATGTCTTGGATTGGTTTCAGAACAATCTAGTGGGATGTGGTGATGGGGGGAATGAGTGGGATTATAGGTGAAATAACATTAACTGTGAGTCCATCATTGTTGAAGATGAGTAGTGGGTAAGTGGGAGTTCATGAACTCATCTTTCTACTTCTGTATATGTTTGATATTTTTCTATTATGAAAAATAAAAATGACTATAGTGTTTTTGGGTTTATTGAGCACTTTTCAACTAAAAGTGTTGCATAGCTCATGATTAAAACATTAAGAAAGTTTCTCTGCTTTTCATTTATTATAGTTTATTTATTTCATGTTAAATCGATACATGCAGAAAGATAAATGAATTAATGATGTATCATCAGGTATAATAATCAAATAATAATGATCTATGTTTAGATCATTTAAAAACATTATACGAGCGCGGTGGCTCAAGCCTGTAATCCCAGCACTCAGGGAGGCTGAGACAGGAGAACCGCGAGTTCAAAGCCAGCCTCAGCAATGGCGAGGTGTTAAGCATCTCAGTGAGACCCTGTCTCTACATAAAACACAAAAAATAGGGCTGGGGAGGTGGCTCAGTGGTTGAGTACCCCTGAGTTCAATCTCCAGTACCAAAACAAAAAAAAAACCCATTATAATACCAGTAATGGCTCTAAAGTGGTTAAATTAAACAGGAGCCAGCTATGTTATTAAAACAATAAAGACAATTGAGTATGTATGAGCATAGTTAATGTTGAACTATAATAAGTGCAAATAATCATGACTTTAGGAAAGCCACTTAGCCCCTCTGTCATTTGAAATTTAGTAGTCTTGTTATATAATCATAAGTTTTTTGATTCTGTGGAAAATTATAAGTTTGTATGTGTAATGATATTGAATTACATACTGGTCAGTCATAAGTGAAGAGCAATTCATTTAAATACTTATTATACATTTACTGGCCTAATCAAGCTTTCCAGGGCTAATTGTGGTAGGCAAGATAAGTGAAATCATAAGTCAGTTGCCCTTTAGTCTCTCTTAAGATGCTTTCAAGGAAGTGATGGCCAGACGATGGGTAGACAGTCACCCATTCCCCCAAGGTTCCTGCCCCCATACACAGAGAACCAGGACAAACAACCTTTACCTTAAATGTCACTTTTTTCTTATTGCTGAATTATCTATGCCCCCCTCAGTGTCTCCCTTTATTAGTATCTTTGGCCTAAGTGGAAAAATTTTCTCTTACTCTAGATGATTGCTTGGAATGGCTGAATTGTGTGTTGGAGGAAAGCATCAAAAAGTTTGGGAGCACAGACTGCGTTATAAGATTTGAAGCTGACTTGCTAGAGAGGATTTGTGTTTGTTTCTGTTAGTCACTTTGGGACATTACTGACCTGAGACCATTATAAATTCTGTTTATTGGGGACCACCCTATTGAGTATGAATTCAGTCTGTAAACTTATGGGAGTCCAGGTACAGGTTCAATTCTCAGGAGAGATTTTTCTTCCTCTTCCTAAACTGAGTTCTGATGATGAGATGTGAATAGTTCCTTGTCATTCCTTTCTGTTGAGAGAATTTATTTCTCATTCATCTTTACCTTAGGAGTATTTAATGTCTTTAGTGTCCCTTAATAGGGATCTACCAGTAGACTCGCTATTTTGAGCATTTTTTTCCTCATAAAGTAGCGATGTGTCTTAAAACTGCTGATATATTAGATTCAGCAAAGGACAGTAAATGCAATCATTTAAATCCACAGAGGCACAGATCAGATTTCTAAAGGCCAAACTCCATGTTATGCAAGAGGAATTGGATAATGTTGTATGTGAATGCAATAAAAAGGTAAGATTTTAAAACTTCTCAAAAGAAATGCTCTAACATTCAAAGACATTTGGGGGCAGTTTGAATTATATTTTTAATAGTTTTATTTTTAGCTATAATTCGATTACATTTTGAATTAAAAATTAAATAAAGAACTTTCTTCTGAGTTGTGGAATTATCACAAAGCTAAAGTTTTAAAAGTGCATTAATTAGAATTCTTTTCCAGACGTATAAGGTAAGCTATTAAACACCAATAAGATATCTGACTTACATTTTTGGAAGATGAAAATGGCATATTTGTTTCTTCATTAGATGGGTATAAATATCTCATCAAAGATCATATTCTGAAGCTTCTCTTGTTTTCTACTTTAGATATGAAATGATGTGCATTTTGTCACACTATCTCTAATTTCATAACTAGGAAGATGAAATTCAGGATTTAAAGTCTCAAGTAAAAAACTTGGAAGAAGATTGTGTGAGACAGCAACGAACAATTAATATACAACAGTCCCAAATAGAAAAATATAAAAATCTTTTTGAAGAAGCAAATAAAAAATGTGATGGATTACAACAACAGTTGTCTTCAGTAGAAAGGGTAATGATTTTGCTATTTTTCCTAACTTAATGCCAAAAATACATTAAAACTATTAAAGTAGCATTTGTATAAACACTACTTTTGCTTGTTCAGTTCTTAGTATTTACTGAAAACACTCCTTTTATTACAACTCTGTTGGGATAATCTACATACCATATTTCATCCTTTTAAAGTACACAATTCAATGGCTTAGTATATTCACAGAATTGCTCAATCACAGTCAATGTAGACCATTTTCATAGCCTTAAAAAAAAAACAGAAAACAACTTTGTACCCTTTGGTTACCATACCCAACCTCTCTTTGCCCAAATGCTTCCAGCACTAGGCAACTACTGATCTATTTTCTGTCTCAATAGGTTTGTCTGTTTTAGAAATTTCCTACACTTGGATTCATATGTAGTTTGCTTTCTTTTTTTTTTTTGATACCAGGGATTGAACTCAGGGACACTTGACCACTAAGCTATATCCCCAGCCTGTTTTGTGTTTTATTTAAAGACAGGGTCTCACTGAGTTGCTCAGAGTCTCGCCGTTGCTGGCTTTGAATTTGCAATTCTCCTGTCTTAGCTTCCCAAAGTGCTGAGATTACAGGCATGCGCTTCTGTGCCCGGCTTAATATGTGCTTTTTAATACTGGCTTCTTTTACTTATAATGTTTTTAAGGTTGATCCATGTTGTAACAAATCAGTATTTCTTTTTTTTTTATTGGCAAGTAATATTCCATCATATAGCTATAACTCACTCATCAATTGGACATTTGGATTATTTCCACTGTTTGGCTATTTTGAATAAGCTGCTGTGAACATTCACATACAATTTTTCTTTTTTTGGTACTGGGGATTGAACTCAGGGGTACTCGACCGCTGAGCCACAGCCCCAGCCCTATTTTGTGTTTTATGTAGAGACAGGGTCTCACTGAGTTGCTTAGCACCTTGCCATTGCTGAGGCTGGCTTTGAACTCGTGATTCTCCTGTCTCAGCCTCCCTAAGTGCCGGGATTACAGGCTTGAGCTACTGCGCCCGGCTCACATACAAGTTTTATGTGAAGATATATTTTCACTTCTTTTGGTTATATATATACCTAGTAGTGAACTGCTGAGTTATCCAGTGACACTGTGTTTAATGTTTCGAGGAACTGCTCAGTTTTCTAAATTGGCTGCACTGTTTTAATTTCCACAAGCAGTGGAAGGAGGGGTCTAGTTTCTTCATGTTCTCACCAAAATTTGTTATGGTGTATTTTTTATTGTAACTACTCTTCTGGTGTGCAGGAATTATTTCATTATGGTTTTGCATTTCCCTAATAACTGATGATGTTGAATATCTTTTCATGTGTTTTTTTCTTTCTCTTTTGATACCAGGGATTGAACTCAGGGGCACTCAACCACTGAGCCACATCCCCAGCCCTATTTTGTGTTTTATGTAGAGACGGGTCTCACTGAGTTGCTTAGCGTCTTGCCTTTGCTGAGGCTGGCTTTGAACTCACGATTCTCCTATCTCAGCTTCCTGAGCTGCTGGGATTACAGGCGTGCACCACCGTACCCGGCTTTTCGTGTGCTTATTGGCTATTTGTATCTCCACTTTGGGGAAATGTCTGTTCACATCCTTTGCCTATTTTTAAAATTGTAGTTTTCTATTATTGCTAATGATAGGTCTTTTTACATATATCCTATATATAGCTATAAGTCCCTTATCAGATATATAATTGGCACATATTTCTCCAAATCTGTGGGTTGTCTTTTACTTTCTTTAAGGTATCCTTTAAAGTATGAAATTTTATCTAATTTTTTGGTTGTTTAGACTTGTGTCACATCTAAGGAAAGAATGTATTTTAAATTATATTTAATTTTTTTCTATTAATTTACCATTGTGATAATAAAAATTAAACATACAGGATTACTTTGTAAAACTTAGTGATGATAAAAACAATATAGCATGTACTGAGATTTTTAGTAAGAAAATATGCCTCCTTCATTACTCCATCATTATGATTCTCTTTAATATGTAAGAGACTACTTTTAGGCATTTTATTTTGGGATAATTGCCATTATCGTATAATTTTTTTTTTTTTTGGCACTGGAGATTGAACTCAGGGGCACTCGACCACTGAGCCATATCCCCAGCCCTATTTTGTGTTTTATGTTTGTTTTGTGTTTTCTAAATTTGCCAATTTAGAAAACTGAGCAGTTCCTCAAAACATTAAACACAGTGTCACTGGATAACTCAGCAGTTCCACTACTAGGTATATAACCAAAAGAAGTGAAAATATATCTTCACATAAACTCTCACTGAGTTGCTTAGCGCCTTGCTATTGCTGAGGCTGGCTTTGAACCCACAATTCTCCTGTCTCAGCCTCCCTAAGTGTTGGGATTACAGGTTTGCGCCACCGCGCCTGGCTTTGTAATAATTTTAATATCAGATTTATTTAGGTATAATTTATAGTAAATTTGCTTTTTAGTGTACAGTCCTGAGTTTTGATAAATGCACACAGTTGTTTAACCATTACCATAATCATGATATAGAATAATTCCATCATCCCCCAAATTCCTTGTGAGTTTAGTCAAGTCCTTCCCCTAATCCCAGCCCCAGGCAATCACTGATAGTTTGGCCTTTTCCAGAACATCATGTAAATAGAATCACATAACCTATATTTTTTGAGTCTTATTTTGTCCACTTACCATAAAGCATTTGAGATTTATCCATATTGCCCATTCCATTTCATTGCTGAGTAATGTAAATGTTGAATGGATGTACCACAGTTTACCTACTCATTTAGTAATAAAAATTAATTATAGTATTTGATAGTTTAAGTCTGTTCTGTCCAATAAGGTGTGGCCATTTACTGTTTATAGCTAGGCTAAATTGTGACATGTTATGTATAAAACATCAGATTTTGAAGACTTACTATAAAAGAATGATTTAAAATATTTCAATCTTTTTTTAATTATTATACATTATAGTAGAATGTATTCAATCTTATTTTTTTTATATTGGTTACATGTTGAAATAATGTTTTAAATATACTAGGGTAAGTGAAATACACTTTTTTTTTTTTTTTGTAGTACCAGGGATTGAACTCAGGGGTACTCAACACATCTCCAGCCCTATTTTTTTTTTAATTTTTTAATATCTTTTTATTTTATTTTTATGTGGTGCTGAGGATTGAACCCACTGCCTCCCGCGTGCGCCATAACCCCAGCCCTCCAGCCCTATTTTGTGTTTTATGTAGAGACAGGGTCTCACTGAGTTGCTTAGCGCCTCGCCCTTGCTGAGGCTGGCTTTGAACTCGTGATTCTCCTGTCTCAGCCTCCCAAAGTGCTGGGATTACAAGTGTGAACCACTGCGCCCAGCTGAAATACACTATTAAAATTAATTTTTTTTCTTTTTAACCTCAAAGTAGCTAGTATAAAATTTTAAATTACATATGTAGTTCATATTTTACTTCTGTTTAAGAAATATAGATGAGTAGTCTAACACAAAGCTGTGTTTGCGAGATCAACTCTTTTTCTGGTGGTACAGAAGATTGAACCCAGGCCCTTGTGTGCGTTAGACAAGTACTCTACCACAGAGACACACCTGGAACCATTTTTTTTTTTTAATTTATTTTTCAGTACTGGGGATGGAACCCAGAGGCACTTTACAATGAGCTACATCTCCAACCCTTTTTAGACAGGGTCACTGAGTGGCCCAGGCTGGCCTCAAACTTATGATCCTCTTGCCTCAGCCTCCTGTTACTGGGATTACAGGTGTGTGACACTGTGCCCAGCTATACTGTGTTTTCATTTGTCATGGCTACCATTTGTCACCACACCCCCAAGTACTGGCCTTATCACTAGTTTAGTCTCAAATAATATTGAAACTTTGGTTACATGTTTGTTCTTTGCTCTCATATCCTATCCTATGCATGCATTCTTCCAAATGTTTTCATTCATCTCTTTAAGTTCTTTGTCACCACTTGGTTCATGCAATTACTACATTATTTCTGAATCTTCTTAATGGGTCATTTTGTGTCTATTCTCTCTTTGTCATCCTTTATATCCTGTACTCTATCAATGGACAAATTTTCTCAAAGACAGCATTGCTTATACCCTTTCCTTTGGGGGAAAAAGATGAACAATTTTTAATGTTACATGGTAGGAGAACTGAGTCTGAGTTGTTAAGCAAAAAGAATTCAAACCATTCTGTCTGTCTGACTCCAAAGTCTGCATTCTTCCCACATATGAGGTTACCTATTTTTTAAATATGTGTATTGTTAATTTAGCAGTTGATGGTGACAGATGGATCATTTTTTAAACTATAAAAACAAAAAGCATTAGACTTTTTCCTGTTAATGATCTTTTTTACAAATTAACTTTATTGGAGAATAACTTAAATACAATAAGACTTTTAAAAATACACAGTTCAGGGCTGGGGATATAGCTCAGCTTGCCTTCATGCACAGGACCTGGGTTCAATCCCCAGCACCAAAACAAACAAACAAACAAACAAACAAAACCCAGTTCAATGAGGTTGTTTTGTTCATTGTACTGGGAGTTGAACCTAGGGGGGGACTTTGTACTGGGCATTGAATCTAGGGTGAGCTACATCCCAGTCCTTTTTATCTTTTATTTTGAGACAGTCTTGCTAAGTTGTTGAGATGGCCTTGAACTTGTAATCCTCTTGCTTCATCCTTCCAGGCATGTGCCAGTGCACCTGGTCACAGTTCAATGAGTTTTGATGAATTAATATATCCTTGTAATCACCACAATCAAGATAAAGAAAATTTGTCACTGTCCTTCACATGTCCTTTGTATCACTTCTCCCATAAACTTCCAATTTCTAAACAGGGCCCCAGACAAACAACGATATGCATTCTTCCACTACAGTTTTGTTTTCTCTGTTCTAAAATTTCATATAGATGGAATCATAAATATGCAGTTTTTGTGTCTAGCTATTTTTGTTCTTAATTGTTTTTGAAATTCATCAGTGTTGTAACATGTTTTGTGGTTCATTTCTTTGTATTGCTGACTAGTATTTGCAGATATACCATATTTTATTTATATGTTCACTAGTTGATGTGGGCATTAGAATTTTATTAGAAATAAAGCCACTGAATTTCCACATGTAAGTATTCTGTGTAGATTCATATTTTGTGAATACAAACCCAACATCAGAATGTTGGATGAATTTTGAGTCTTATAGAAATTATATATTAAATTTTTAAAGAAACTGTCAAACTGTGTTCCAAAGTGATCATTGAATTTTGCATTGTCACTAACAATATGAGAGTTCAGTTCTTCTGTCCTCATCAGCATTTTGTATTCTGTCTTAATAATTTTAGCTCCACTAAAGGGGAAGTCATTTTTTTAATTTCCTTTCTGTTAATGTTGAACATCTTTTCACATGCTTATTGGTTATTCATATTTTTTATTATGTGTTTGTTCAAACCTTTTTTCTAAATATTTTTTTTATTGTAGATGGACACAATGTCTTTATTCCATTGCTTTGTATGTGGTGCTGAGGATCAAACCCAGGGCCCCACGCATGCGAGGCAAGCGCTCTACCGCTGAGCTACAATCCCAGCCCCAAACCTTTTTTCTATTTGAAAAACATTGAGTTGTAGGAGTTCCTATGTCTCTTTATATATAGTCCCTTTGTTAGAAGCGTGTATAATTTCTCCTAGTGTGATTTGACTTGAATTTTCCTAACAGTACGTTTCCAAAGGCAGCAGTTTTAAATTTTGATGCATTCCATACATTATTTTCTTGTGGTTCTTTTTTTTTTTTTTCTCTCCAGAAACCTGTCTACTCCAAGGTCATGAGGATTTTCTCCTAAAATGTGTGTACATGTGCACATATATTTGTGTGTATAATGTAAAATAAAAATTGCATAATGTCATATCTTTCAAATTTTGTGATATAAGGGTTAAGGTCAATGTTTAATTTATTTTTCAATTTTTCCTCATTTGGTTACCATTTCACCTGTGTATAAAATGAATTGCCTGTATATATATATATATGTGTGTGTGTGTGTGTGTGTGTGTTGGGGGGGCTCTATTTCAGGATTCTATTTTGTTATATTGATCTATGTGTTTGATATAATTCATACGATATAATTTGTAGGTAAAACCATGTGGAGTTTTCTTTTTGGAAGGATTTTACTGACCAATTCAGTTTATTTAATGCATATGTCTGTTCTACTTTCGTATTACTTTTTGAATCAGCCTTAGTAATCTGTATTTTTCAAGAAAGTCATCCATTTCATCTAACTAGTCAAATGTACTGGCATAAATTTGTTTATAATATTCCTTTATTTATAATACAATTTATAATTTACAGTTTATAATACCTATGACCCACAATAATGACCCCCTTTCATTCCTGATATTCATAATTTGTCTTATTTTTAATCAATCCTACTTTACATTTATTTACAAATCTCAAACATCCTGCATTTTCTAATATATTTTTTCTCCCACTTTCAGAGATGATTATTACATGGTTGGCCATCTTTCTTCATCTTTCCAACACCTTTCCAGCCGCCTCCTTTCTGAGTTCATGACTTTGCCCTGTTTCATTAAGAAAACAAAATCAAAAGATAACTTCATCATACTATCATGAAACCTACAGCCTCTTTGCTTCTATACCCATGTACTCTCTTCCCTGTTGTGATGGATTACTAACTCTTCTGTTTAAAGGTGATCCTTTACTTGTACATGGATCCTATACCCTCACTCTTACTCAAGAACTTTGCACCTTGCCATTATCCTGCCTTTGTCTTGCAAAATCAAATTTATTGGATTCTTTTTCAAGAGTATACAAACAAGCCATACAATCACACACACACACACACACACACACATTTTATTTATTTAAAACCTGTTTAGGTCTCCTGTCTCCTCCCACCCTACATCATTGCTACATCTTCCACAGCTGCCAGGTTTTTCACTCCAAGTCTATTCTTATTCTACCTTAGTCACTTGTTTCTGAAACCTGATCTGATCATTTATTTATCCTTATCTGATTTTTCTCACCTAAAGTACTGTGGAATTTGGTCACTCTCCCAGTGTTTACTGCAATATGCTGTGGCTGATACATGCACCTCTCTCTTGTCCCCAGTAACTTTTATGACTACTTTAAGAATTATGAGAGGATGGTAAGTCATTTCATCTTGAAGCTCCTAGCATTTGGATTTTAAAGTTAAATTTTATTTTCTTTATGCTATCTAGCTTTTCTTCTTTTAAAACATGAAATTCAGGACTTGAGATTTTTCATGAAACTTTTGTTGAGCAGTATATAAACTGCTTTTGGGGGGGTATCAGATTAATTTTGTGTATTTTCAGGATGCCAATGGTATCTTGTCTGTACTTAATAAAAGATACTAGAGTATGATTGAACACAGAAATATTTTCAAGTTTTCAATTAGGTTTTCCTTTCTTTAGTGGCTTTATGCATATAGAAAAATTTTATTTTCTGCTTTACCATTCTCCTGACTACCGTTTACCATTTTTCTTCTTCATGCCTACCCAGAAGGGGACAGTAGTGATCCAAGAATTGGTGGAGAAACATGTAGTAAAGGATGTTTTTTATTTTTCTGTGAAGTAGTTTCCAAAGTCACCAGCAGGAAGGAGGATTGCTTCATTCCCCTGGTCTGTGAGAGGAGGCTGAAATGAGGTAGCAAGAACTGTGGACTTTGCAGCTAATGATCTTCTTTGCCTTTTCCATGTGAACAATGAGATAAATCATGAGTTTTTAGTGTAGCTGCCACCCACAAAGCTGTGAAGAAGACTGTGACAGCAGATGGTATCCACACACAGTTTGATTTGTTTAGAAACTTAGATAAAGAACAGCATGTGTTGTTTTATTTTCCCCCTTAATTACTCAAAGCCAAGGAGATCAGTATTCAAAGATGATATATCCAGGAGAAAAAAATATGAAAGAATATAGACTATGTTTTTATTGCATCATTTCAGTTCTACAGTATTTATTGGGTCTCTGTTTTCTGTAAGGCTCTAGACGAGGCCTTATGTTGAAGGGGGTACAAAAAGAGTGGGTTAAGTATTAATAAGTTCTAATAAAGATGTCATTAGTTCCTTTTACATGCCACTGAAATGCTGAAAATAAGACAATTTCTGTCCTCAAGGAGCTAGTTTACACTATAGTGGAGGAAATAAAGAAAAGGGACAGTTTCAGTGCTACACAGCAGGTGCTATAGTAAGTGTGTATCAAGATGTCCTAGAGGCTGTAAAGAAAGGGAACTAATCCACCTGAGGATTAGAGATGGGAGGCTTCCTGGAGGAGGTAAAGTCCTAGTTGAACAACTGTAGCTGATACTTAAACAATGAGTAGGTTAAGGGATTAGGAGGCCCAGAGGCAGGAAACATGGCTGTTTGGGAGTGATCCAAGTACTGCTGATATTACTGAGGGTAACATCTGTGAGAGATGAGGCTGCTTGATAGGGGCCAGATTCTGGTGGAGTTTGAAGTTACCAGTATGTTCATGTTTCTTTTTTTTCATGTTGGCCTGTTGACCCTCTGTGACAGAATATCCTAGGTTATTTGCAGAAATGTAAGTCTAATCCAGGATACAGAAAACCATCATCCATAAATTGTTTCTGTTCAAAATTGGGGTTTTCCCATGGGACTAATATAGAATGTTTTGCATTTGATGAATATTTTCTTAAATGGCATATTTTGCCAGTTCTACACAAAAACAGTGTTCTTGGGAGAGTATGTCTGAAATTGGTCTTTTGGGATGCTTCTAAAAGAACTACTATAGTTATAAAAAGTTGCTTATAAAAAATAGGGACTGTTGTGGGTCAATAAAAGGAGAAAATTCCAAACAGAGTAATCTAAGAGTTTCATTCACAACTACATTTTTAGGATATATTTTTCTAATACCAGTTTGAAGCAAGAATTCCCTGAGAACCCTAACACTCATCCACTAGCTGTGTGTGTATGTGTGGCAGGTCTGGAGGCGGGGGTGGGCATTTGCAGGGAAATTTGGGGAAAAGCAAAGAATGAAAAAATGGAAAATATAAAAAGGGAAATTATCTTTTTTACTATGCAGGAATTAGAAAATAAAAGAAGACTACAAAAACAGGCTGCCACTACCCAAAGCACCACAGAAGTTCGCTTGAATAGAGCCCTAGAAGAAGCAGAAAAGTATAAACTGGAGTTAAGTAAATTAAGGCAAAATAACAAGGTATGAAAAGATTGAATAGTTTGGGTAGTGATCATTTTTGGTAACTTCCTTTTACAGAAGCATCAAAAATAATAGTTTTTAAATTACAATTCTTAATGTTACAATGACAATTTTTCTTTTTCAGCCAGTTAGGATTAGATGCTGGGGCTGTTACTGTAATTGGGTGATACCATAATTCTTTAGAGGATTCATTCATTTCTTTATCCAAAAGATCTTTATGGGTACTCATATAGGCCAGACACTTTTCTGAGCTCTGGGGATAAACAGTGGGGGTAAAAAGTGTCTTTTATATCTCATGTTGGTTATATTCTTAGCCTCAATTTTCTAGTGTAGAAAGTGAGAGGCTGTTATACTTGGCAGTGGCTCTTAAACTTGAGCATGTATCAGGGTCACCTGAAGAGTTTGTCAAAACACAGATTGCTGGGCCCCAGCCTTGGAGTTTCTGATGTAGTAGGTCTAGGGTGAGGCCTGAGAATTGGGAACTTTAAGAGGTTCCCAGGTGATACTGCTGCTGGTTCTGAAGCCATAGTTCAGTCACCATCTCCAAGGTCCAGTGCTTGGCATAGGATTAGCATTCAGTGCCGTAAATAGCTATTAAATAAATGAACGCTCAGGTACTGATGTATATGAAGACATAATATTTACATTCCGTAAATATTGGCTATTAGTTTTTGGTTCTGTGACAACCTGAAAGGACAAAAGTTAATACTCCATTGGAGTCTCTTCCCTTAGGACAATACTTAATAATTTAACAATGATATATGATGAAATTAGAAACCACCATCATTTCATACATAGACATTACATTACATTACATTAGTAACACTTAATAGGAATAGAATGGAACTGGCCTTGATTAGTCCTCCAACATGTTTAACAGGCAAATATGTGATAGTGACTACAGTTTTAACAATATCATCTGTGAGATTGTTTATGCCATTTTGATCAAACTATTTTCATGTTCAAGGGCCATCAATGATGGCATGATACTGAGATTTATTAGAAGTTATCAGATGAGCAAATTAAGTAATCTTTACAGACTTAGTTAGCATATGAGAATATTTTTAAAGGATTTTGCATTTTAAAAGGATTTTGAAGACACAGGAAGAGTAACCATGAGTATATGAGGATTTGCAATTCTTGTTGCAGATTTGATCTTTATATTAGCACACATTAGAAAAGTAGAAAAAAAATTGGTTTCTAGAAGCTGACTCTCCTTATTCTATCTAGCCATCTTGATGGAATCTTCAGGTAATGAAGACTTGTTATATGAACAGCTCATTTTAAAATCATCAACACTATAAAAACAACTTAGATGCATTCACCATATAAACTTCTGACCCTAGATCTGCATTATGAGTGATTGATTTAATACAGTAGAATAATACGTGTGAATATATTGCTTACCGTGTACTATTATATAGACATTTGAAGCCAGATTTTTAAAATGTAACTTATTTCAGAATTCCAAAAAACCGTGTCTTATACTTTCGATTTTTAAAAATTATTTTGCTTAACATTTATCTTTGAGAGTCGTTTCAGGGTTATACAGTAATTGTCTTAGTTTAATCTGTATGTTTTTCTTTTGTGAGCAGATTGTTTTTCTTTGAATTTAATTCTTTATACCTTGCCCTCTCATTCTGATTAAACATAATTATTGTCAAATAGTCAATTAAAATTATTCAATTCTATGTGTTTCCATAAAACAGAAGGAGATTACCTAGTAGTCATCAGAAAGTTAAATATCGGTTTTTAAAAATAATGACAAACTTATTCTCCACAGAGGTTAGGAAACAAATTTGGTTTTAAAGAGCAACTTTCAAAATGAAAACTCAGTCAATTTAAACCAGGTGCTATGTGAATGCAAGGACTTTAGTCTCAATCATTATCCTATCCTCGGGGTCTGGCACATGGACATTGCTGAAGTCACACTGAAGGAAGGAAGGAAGATAAAATAGTGGTTTAACTGGAATTCCACTTAAAAACAGGGCATTTGATTTGATGGTTGCTTGAAATTCTTTTATAATGTGGCAACAAAGTTCATGTTACTTCATTTAGGAAGAGATAATTTCTGATTCTTCATTAATTCATTTAGAACTATTAGGGCCTGATAAGTACTGTACTGGCCAGGCCTTTACTAGATGCTGAAAGCAAGGAGATGAAAACGTAATGTGTTCTTTGCAGTCATGCAGCTTTTAGTGGAATGGAGAAGTTAAATGTTTAGATAACCCATCAAGCAAAATTAAGGGGCAACTGGAAGATATTCTGTGGGTAAGGTAAGATCTGAATAATATATAGGAGTTAAGTGCCAAGGGAGATAATTATGGATAGAAGGAATACTAGGTAAAAATAATTCTCTGGCAGGAAAAGAGGACAAGTTAAAGAAAGGCAAAAACAGATGTGAAGGGAGTGATACAAAGTGAGGCTTCAAAGGGTCAAATCACCTAGATCCTTTAGGCCATGGTTAAGGATTTTAGATTTCATCCAAAGAACAGTGCAAAACTACTATACAGTTAGTTATTCATTATAGGGTAGAGAATCTGGCAAGCAGGCCAGAATGGATGCAGATAGACTGCTTAAGAGTATGAGAGGAGATGATGTAGTTTGGACTAAAGTGATAGTGGTAGAAATGAAAGGAGTTAAGTACTCAAATACTTTTAGGAGGTATACCAGGCTCAGTGGTATATGCCTGTAATCCCAGCAGCTCAGGAGGCTTAGGTGGGAAGATAGCAAGTTCAAAGCCAACCTCAGCAAATTAGTGTGGTCCTAAGCAAGCTAGCAAGACCCTGTCTCAAAATAAAAATAAATAAAAAGACCTGGGGATGTGGCTCAGTGGTTAAGCACCCCTGGGTTCAATGCACTAGGGCTTAGTGATGGACTGGATATGGTCTGTGGGAAAAAGAAGCTTAAGGGAGGATTTTTTGACTTCTGGTTTTTAAGAACTAGACAGTACTATTCACTGAAATAAGAAACATTAGAATAGTTCTGGAGAAGAAAATGATTAGTTACGAACATATTAAGTTTGAAGTTATTCTGAGAAATCCCAGAGGAAATGTTTTAAAACTTAGAGAAGTCTGCATTGAAAAGGAAGACAGAATGAGTGAGAGGGAGAGAAAAGCAAGGGCCAGACTGAGCCTTGAAATATTCCAGTATTTCTAAGGAGTGGTCAATAGTGTTGAATACTGTTAAGAGGCTGAGAAGTTAAGTTCTGTAAAAACCTGCTATAGTTGAACTCACTGCTGAATTGATCACCTGAGAAATGTTTTGATAGAGTGGTAAGGAAAGAAGCCAGATTTAATGGGGAATGAAAAATGAAAGCAGGTGAGGAAATGGAGACAGTGAATATGTATGTGTGTAATTCCTCAAAGGCACAAAAAGGTAGAGTTGGAAGGACAGTGAATTTTTTAATGAGATAATTTACATACAATAAAATGCAGATTGTACACATATAGTTCACTGACCAAACTATTGTGTACAATAGTTCACTGAGTTTTAGTCAGCTTTTTGGCTGCTGTGACTAAAAGACCTGACCAGACCAACTGTAGAGAGGAAGAGTTTATTTGGGGGCTCATGATTTCAGAGGTCTCAATCCATAGACAGCTAGCTCCACTCCTTGGGGCTCAAGGTGAGGCATAACAACATGGTAAAAGAGTATGATGGAGAGAAGCAGCTCACATGATGACCAGGAAGCAGAGACTCCACTTGCCAGATGCAAATATATATCCCAAAGCCACGCTCCCAGTGCTCCACCTCCTCCAGCCACACCCCACCTGCCTTCAGTTACCACTCAGTCCCATCAGGCGATTAATTAATTCAGTGTCGGGTTAAAACTGTCCTAAACCATTCATTTCTTTTCTGAACTTTCTTGCATTGTCTCACATGTGAGCTTTTTGGATGTGTCTCACATCCAAACCATAATACTCCTATTTATCTATATAGCCAGTCACTATATAGAATACTTATATTTCCCCAGAAAGTGCCTTTGTTTCCCTTTCTAGGCCTCTCCCAGAAACTGTGTTGGTCTGATTTTATTGGCTCCTTTCACTTGGCATAATCATAAAATTGACCTATGTTTTATTTTTTATTGATCCATCTTGTTAATGAACTACCAATTATTCTTTCCAAAGACTAAACTTTTGCCTTTATCATTTGTTTTCTATTTCACTGAATTCTCTTTATTGTATCCTTGTGTCTACTTGCTTTGGTTTTAAGTTACTCTTCTATTCTTAGCTTCTTAAGTTGAAGGCTTTAGATCATTGATTTTAAACTCTTCTAAAGCATTTAAAGCTAGTTTCCCTAAAAATTATGCATTAGCTAAGTCCCAGAACTTTTTTTTTGCCTCTTTTAACTAAATATTTCTATTTTTAATGTGCTTACTCTGATATCATTTACAATAAACCTGTACATATTTAGTGTAAAATGTGTTGAGTTTTGACTGTATACCTATGAAATAGGCACCCATTATATATCTGTCACCCTTGAAAGTTTGTGTCCCTTTACAATCCTCTATCCCCAGGTAATTTGTTTACATTTTATAGAATTTTATGTTCTTTTAAATTTTTTTTCCAATATGACCTCTTTTATTCAGGACAATTATTTTGAGATTCATCCATGTTGTTTCATGTGACAGTAGTTCATTTAATAAATTTTTTTACCCATGGCATAAATATACCAGTATTTGTCCATCCATCAACTGTAGGAGGGTTGTTTCTAATTTTGGCCTATTTTACAAAAACTGCCATGAACATTCATGTATAAGTTTTTGTGTAGACATATGCTTGCTTTTCTGTCAAGTAAATACCTAGGAGTTGAATGTCTGAGTTATATTGTTAAATCTAAGGTAACAGATTTATGTTTTCTTATGGAAGTTGCATACCTTTTAGCTTTTATGTTTTGGCTTTTATGTTTGGAGTTTTCGTATATGATGCAAGATAAGGTGTAAGGATTTTTTTTGTTTTGTTTGGTTTGGAGTTTTTTTTGGCATTTATTCCAGCACTATTTGTTGAAAAGATAATTCTTTCATCGTTGAGTTGTCCTGAAACTTTAGTTGAAAATCTGTTGCTCAGATGGGTATGGATCTATTTCTGGAATATCTATTCAATTAATTTCTATGCCTGTCTTTATGCTAATCATTGTTTTGATTAGAGCTATATAAGTCTTGATATCAGTTAGCCCTCCAATTTTATTATTCTTTTTATAAGTTGCTTGGTTACTCTGAGTCCTCTTCTTATAAATTTTAGAACTACCTTAACAGTTTCTACAAAAAATCCTGTTGAAATTTTGATTGGTATTGCATTGATCCAGAGATGAATTTTGGGAAATTTGACAGTATTGTGTCTTTTAAATCACAAATAGAGAGTAGCTTTATTTAAGCCATCAGTTTCTCTAAGCAGTATTTTATACATTTTAATATGTAGGTCTTACACATTTTTCTCAACTTATCTCTTAGTATTTCATATTTTTGATGTTACTATAAATGCTTTTATTATTCAAAATTTTATTTTTATTCAAATTTACCTTTGTTGCTAGAATAGAAAAAATAGTTTAACTTCATTATATTGTATATGTCTGCAATTATGCTAGACTCACTTATTTTAGAAGCCTTAGAATTTTTCTATACAGACCGACCATCGATAAAGTACCAACTAGTAAATATTTTAGGTTTTGTAGGCTATGGTCCCTTTTTGTGTATTCTTCACTGGCTTTCTTCTTTAAATTCATATAACCCTTTCAAAATAAATTTTTTGTTACTGAGTGTTGGACTCAGGGGCACTCAACCACTGAGCCACATTCCCAGCCCTATTTTGTATTTTATTTAGAGACAGGGTCTCACTGAGTTGCTTAGCACTTCCTTTTCGGTAAAGC
Source organism: Geosciurus inauris (assembly GCA_004024805.1). NCBI lineage: Eukaryota > Metazoa > Chordata > Mammalia > Rodentia > Sciuridae > Geosciurus > Geosciurus inauris. The sequence continues at coordinate 109,390 of PVHX01003190.1, forward strand.
TGGCTTTGAACTCATGATCCTCTTATCTCAGCCTCCAGATCTGCTGGGATTACAGGCCTGTGCCACTGTGCCTGGCAAAATAAAAATATTTTTTAATTTATGGCCTATCAAACAACTGACTGCAGTTTCCTGGAAGATCTTATCAAGAATGCATACGGGGCTGGGATTGTGGCTCAGTGGTAGAGCGCTTGCCTTGCATGCGTGAGGCCCTGGCCTGGGTTCGATCCTCAGCACCACATACAAAGCAATAAAATAAAAACATTGTGTCCATCTACAACTAGAAAAATATTTAAAAAAAAAAAAAAGAATGCATACAGAATTTTTTTCAGTTGCCTTTTTCTTTTGAGAAGATACTATATTTTTCTTTTAGTCTGTTAATATGATGAATATAAACATTGGTTGATTTTCAAATGTTAAGACAACATAATATTCCTGGGATGAATATTACTTGAAGATGTATCATTGTCCCCTTTATATAATATTGGGTTAAATTTGTGAAAATTTGCTGGGCGTGGTGGTGCATGCATGTAATCCCAGCGGCTTGAGGGGCTGAGGCAGAAGGATGGTGCATTCAAAGCCAGCCTCAGCAATGGCGAGGCACTAAGGAATTCAGACTCTGTCTCTAAGTAAAATACAAAACAGGGCTGAGGATGTGTTTCAGTGGTTGAATGTCCCTGAGCTCAATCCCCAGTACCAAAAAAAAAAGCGTGAAAATTTTATAAACTTCTTTTCTTTTGTATATGTGTACACATGGGAGCATACTTTTAGTCTGTAGTTTGTGTATGTGTGATTGTGTTTATGGTGCTGGGATTGAACCTAGGGCCTCATGCATGCTAGGCCAGTACTGTACCCATGAGCTACATCCTCTGGCTCTTGTTTTACTTTTCTTATAAATACTTTGCTCTCTATAGTTTTTTTAAATAAAATCTTTTGGTTTTGGTATAAAGGTAATAGTGATGTCATGGAATTTATTCCCAACTCATTTTTCTGGAAAAGCTTAACTTTCTGAAAAAGCTTTTTAGAGTTGGTATGTTTTTCCTTGAATGTCTGGTATAGTTCACACGTGAAGCCATATGGACTTACAGTTTTCTTGTGGAACTATTTTAAAATTCAAATTCAATTTATTCAGTAGTCAAAAAAGTATTCTATGTAGAGGCTATCGTATCTTGTTTTTGGTGTTTCCATCTTGCAAGGAATCTGTCCATTTCACCTAGGTTGTTAAATTTGTTGGCTTTTTTTTTATACTATTATTCCTTATTATCCTTTGAATATTCCTCCTACATTCTTATTTTTGATCGCCCCCCCCAGCTTCCTCATTATTTATTGGTAATTTGGTTCTTTTTTTTTAAATGTTATATTTTTTATGCTTTTACTTCATTGGTTTATATTTATTTGGTGCTGAGGATTGAACCCAGTGCATCATGCATACTACTAGACAAGCACTCTACCACTGAGCTACAGCCCCAGCCCCAGTAATATGGTTCTTATCTGTCTCCCTAGAGGCTAATTCTGATTTCATTGATTTTTCTGTATTTTATGTCTCTTTTAATGATTTATGCTCTTTATTATTTCCTTCCTTCTCTTTATTTTAGGTTCAATTTGTTCTTTAATCATTTCTTAAAGTAGAGGAATTTGCTGAAATGAAACCTTTTCTAATGTAAGCATTTAATCCTGAAAATTTTCCTCTCTGCATTCCTTTAGCTACTTCCCACAAATTAAAATTATTCATTCTATTTTGAATACTTTCTAGTTTTCCTTTTCATTTCTCCTTTGACTCAAATTATTTAGAAGTTTGCCATTTTATTTCTAAATATTTTGGGATTTTCCTTAATCTTCCTTATTGATTTCTAATTTACTTATATCATGGACAGAATGTCTCATTTATATCACTATAAATTTATGGAGACTTTTAATTCAGAATATGGCTTAAATTGGTAACTATTCCATGTATCCTTGAAAAGAATATACATTCTGCATTTGTTGCATGGAATAGTCTATAAACATCAATCACGTCAAGTTAATGGTGTTGGTTAAAGTTTTCTGTATCTTTACATATTTTCTGTGTACTTGTTGTATCAGTGATTAAGAGGTACTGAATCTAAGTAGAATTATATATATGTGTGTGTGTGTGTGTGTGTGTATATATGTAAATGTCTATTTCCTTCTTTTAGTTTTATAAATGTTTGAATCATGTATTTTGAAGCTCCATTACTAAGAATAGTAACATTCAGATTGTGTCTTCCTGATGAATCAATTCTTTATATTATTGTAACTGTTATTTCCTGGTAATAGATTGTGTTCTGATATTATTTGATATTTAAGCAACTAAGGCTTTATTTTAATTGTTAGCATCATCTTATTTTTTCCATCCTTGTAATTCCTTTGTTTCTTATAGACAGCATATAATGGAGCTTTGTTTTCTGTTTTATTTTTTTGGTACCAGGGATTGAACCCAGAGGATCTTAACCACTGAGCCTCATCCCCGGTCCTTTAAACATTTGTTTTGAGATGGAGGCCTCACTAAGTTGCTTAGGGGCTCAGCCTCCCAAGCCACTGGAATTGCAGGTGTGTACCACCATGCCTGGCTTTTTATTTTTATTTTTTAATCTGAACTGACAATCTCTAACTTTTTAATTAGGGCATTCACACCTTTGCATTTATTTGTCTTTTAAAAATGATCTCCCTTTTTGTCTTATAATCTCCAGTTCTGTGTGTGCATTTTAGCATTTATTATATACATCTTTAACTTATTGTCTATTTTCAGGTAATATAGAATTTTATGAATAATATAAACCTTTTAGCAGTATACTTCCTCTATGCTATCCTTCCCTTTTTGCTACTAAATAAATTTAAACATTTTAAGTTGTGGTAAACTACAAATAAAATTTACCACTTAAACGTTTTAAAGTGCAGTATTATATATATTCATATTGTTGTGCAACTGATACACAGAACTGTCTTCATCTTGCAAAAACAAACTCTGCAGTTCCCTCTTGCTCTCCTGCCAGCCCTTAGCAGCACCATTCTGCTTTCTGACTCTTCCTCACATGAATGAAATCATACAATAGTATTTGTCTTCTTGTAACTAATTTACTTCATTTGACATAGGTACTCAAAGTTGATCAGGTAGCATGTGTCAAAATATGATTGCTTTCTAAGGTGCAAAAATAATCCATTATATTTGTATATCACATTTTGTGTGTTCATTTGTCAGTGAACACTTGGGTTGTGTCCAACTTTTTGGCTGTCACCAATAGTACTGCTATGAACACAGGTCTACAAATATCTGAAACTGCTTTCAGTTCTTTGAAGTAGAATTACAGGATCAGAGGAAATTATTTTTACAAACTGCTGTTGTTTTTGATAGCAACTGTATTACTTTATATTCCCACTTACAGTGTACAAGTTTCCCAATTTCCCCAGATCCTTGCCAACACTTTCTATCATCTGCTTTTTTTTTTTTTTTTCAATAGTAGTCATCCTCATGTGTGTGAGGCGTTATTTCATTATTTCATTGTGGTTTTGATTTTCATTTTCCTAATTGTTAATAAATGATGAACATCTTTTCATGTGCTTGTTATCCCTTCATATACCTTCTTTAGAGAAATATCTATTACAATTTAACGAATGTATTATACTTTTAATGTCACATATCCAAGAAATCCTTGCCACATCCCATGTTAGGATCCTTCCCCCCTGTTTCTAAGAGTTTTATAGTATTAGCTCTTAGTCTTTGATTCATTTGAGTTAATTTTTGTGCATAGTATGAGGTCAGGAAATAATTATTTTGCATGTGCATATCCAGTTTCCTAGCACCACTGTTAAAGAGACTATCTCCATCTTTTTCAAAAATCTCTTGACCATATATGTGAGGGTTTATTTCTAAGCTTTATTCTATTCTATTGATCTATACATCTGTCTTGATGCCAGCACCACATTGTTCTAATTATTGTAGCTTTGTAATAAGATTTGAAATCAGAAAGTGTGAGACTTGATATTTGTTCTCTTTCAAGATTAGTTTGGCTATTAGGGTTTCCTTGAGGTGTCCTATGAATTTAAAGATTTTTCTATTTCTGTAAAAAAAATTGCTGTGATTTTGATAAAAACTGAATTTAATCTGTAGATCACTTTGGGTACTACTGACATCTTAACAGTATTAAGCCTTTCAATCCATAAACACAGGATGTCTTTCCGTGTATTTGTTTTAATTTCTTTTATCATGTAAGTCTTTTACCTTCTTTAAGTTTATTCCTAAGTATTTTATTCTTTCTGATGCTATTTTAAATGGAATTGTTTTCTTAATTTCCTTTTTGGAATGTTCATTGTTAGTATATAGAAACAATTCATTTTTGCATGTTGATTCTGTATCCTCTGACTTTACTGAATTATCTATTAGTTATGATAGTTTTTCTTAGGGCTCTCTACATATAAGATCATGTTGTTGGACTAGGGTTGTGGCTGAGTGGTAGCTCATGCTCTTGCCTAGCATGCATGAGGCATTGGGTTTGATCCCCAGCACCGCATAAAAAAAAACTAAATAAAATAAAGGTATTGTGTCCATCTACAACTAAAAATATTTTTTTAAAAATCATGTTTTTTATGAATAGCAATGTTACTTCTTCCTTTTCCAACTTGAATATCTTTTCTTTCTTCTTCTGTCCTAATTGGTCAAGTTACAACTTATAGTCCTGTGTAAAGCAGAAGTGACATGAATTGGTGCCTTTCTCTTGTTGCTGATCATAGCTTTCAGTCTTTCACCATTGGGTATGATATCGGATGTGGGCTTTTCATATATAACCTTCTACTATGTTGAGATAGTTTCCTTCTTTCCAAGATTTTTATTTTTTAATAATGAGTTATTGAACCTTGTCAAATACATTTTCGGCATTAATTCAGGTGACCATGTGGGGCTTCTCCATTCTGTTAATGTAGTATGTTAACACTGATTTTTGAATGTTTATCCTTGCATTATAACAATAAATGTGACCATGTATGATTTTTTTTTTTTTTTTTTGGTACTGGGGATTGAACTCAGGGGCACTCAACCACTGAGCCACATCCCCAGCCCTATTTTGTGTTTTATGTAGAGACAGGGTCTCACTGAGTTGCTTAGCGCCTCACTGTTGCTGAGGCTGGCTTTGAACTCGCAATTCTCCTGTCTCAGCCTCCCTAAGTGCTGGGATTACAAGCTTGCGCCACCGTGCCTGGCTTGTATAATTCTTTTAATGTGCTGTTAACTTTACTTTGCTATTAGTCTAAAGGATTTTTACATCAAAATTTATCAGGGATGTTGGTTTATAGTTTTATGTAGAATATAGATGTGTTTTGTTCAATTTTGGGGAGTATTTGAGAATGGATGGTGTTAATTCTTTTCTAGTTTGGTAGAATTCACTAGTGAAGCCCCGTAGTTCTGGACTTTTATCAGACATTTTTGATTACTCATTTCAATATCCTTACTAATTATAGGTCTATTCAGAATTTATATTATTCAGTTTTGGTAGGCTGTTTCTAGAATTTGTCCATTTCACTTAGGTTATCCTATTTGTTGGCTACACTGTTCATAGTATTTTTATGATACTGTTTATTTCTGTAAAAGTGGTCATACTGCCCCCTCTTTCATATCTGATTTTAGGTATTTGAATCCTCTTTTCTTCATCAGTCTACCTGATGGTTCATTGATTTGCTAATCTTTCCAAAGCACCAACTATTTCATTGGATCTTTTAATTCTCTAATTTATTTCTGCTCTCATATTTAATTTTCCATTTCTGCTAGCTTTGAGTTTAGTTATTTCTAGTCCCTTAATATATTAATTTAGGTTGGTTTGGGATCTTTCTCCATTCTTAATGTAAGCATTACTTAGTATTAGCAATGTTTATACTCTGCCCTGTAAGTTTGGTGTATTGATTTTCTAATTTCCCTAGTTATATCTTTGACCCACTGGTAATTTGAATGTGCTATAGTTTGGATCCTGAATGTCCCCCAAAGGCTCATATATTCAAGGCTTGTTTGCCAACCCATGATTCTGTGGGCATCAGTGGACATTTAGGAGATAGGGCCTATGGAAGGAAGTTAAGGCATGCCCTTGAAGGGGATATTAGGACTTCCACCCTTTCTTGTTGCTTCCTGGCTGCCCTGAGGTGAACAGGCTGCCTCTGTCATACACCCCCTGCTGTCATGTATTGTGCCTGGAGCACCAGGACCGGGTGACCATGGACTGAAACCATGAACCAAAATTAATTGTTCATCTCAGGTATTTTGTCATAGTGATAGAAGGTTGACTAACACAGGATTGTGTTGCTTAATTTGTGGATTTTCCAGTTTTTCTAACTTCATTCCAATAATTGAATAGATACTTCGTATGATTTGAGCATTTTAAAATTAAGACTTTTTTGTGGTCTGATGTTCCATGTGCACTTGAGAAATTCATCTATTGTTGGGAAGAATATATTTTTCTTTGGTCCAATTGGTTTGTAGTATTCAAGTCCCCTGTTGCCTTGTTTGTTTTCTATCTATTATTCAAAGCAAGGTACTCACGTTTTCTTCTATTATTGTAGAGCTGTTTCTTCCTTTAATTCTGTTAATGTTTGTTTCATACGTTTAGGCACTCTGATGTTGGGTGCATAAAAATTAACAGTTTTGACAGTCTATTTTCCCTTCTGTCCCATAGAAGGAAATGGGAATTGGCTGTACCAGGGAGGACGTGGGGAAAGGGCAAACACCATGTGATGTCTGCCCATTTTAAGTGTGGCTTTTGCTTGATTAGGCATTCTCTTTATTGCTGCCTAATTGATTTCTAGAGTTCTCACAAAACTACTTTGGTCTGGACATGGGGAGCATAGGCTGGGAGCTTCCTAATCTGCCATCTTCTAACATCACTTTTAAAGATTTTTTTTCTTCTAAAGAAAAATATAGCTGGGTGTGGCTGTGCAAGCCTGTAATCCCAGTGATTCAGGCTGAGGCAGAAGGCTTGTAAATTCAAAGCCAGTCTTGGCAACTTAGATCCTGTCTCAAAATAGAAGGGGATTGGGATGTTCAGTGGGAGAGTGCCTGCCCCTAGCTTCAATCCCCATTGCCATGGGTGGGGGACGTATACTTACCACATTTTACTTTTTCTAGCATTATTTTTTTGGTACTGGGGATTGAACTCAGGGGCACTCAACCACTGAGCCACATCCCCAGCCCTATTTTGTGTTTTATGTAGAGACAGGGTCTCACTGAGTTGCTTAGCGTCTCACCATTGCTGAGGCTGGCTTTGAACTCATGATTCTGCTGTCTCAGCCTCCCAAAGTGCTGGGATTACAAGCGTGTGCCACCGCGCCCAGCTTTTTTTAAAACCTTTTTAAAATGTGTTTACATGTGCAGATTTTGATTTTCTTCTGGTATCACTTTATTGTATGAAATAAACGTTTCAAGATTTCAAGTACTGGTCTTTCTGTACTTAATAACTTCTACTAATCTGCCTTAAAGTTCACTGATTCTTTTTGTGGTGCTGGGGATTGAACCCAGGACCTTGTGCATGTGAGGCAAGCACTCTACCAACTATATCCCCAGCCCCTCACTAATTAATCTTTGCATTGTCCAAGTCAATTTTACCAAGATTATAGACAATCTCCCTTATGAACAGTGCATGAACTCTCTGCTCAGTTTTTTAGACAATACCTTTTCCCTTAAACAGGTTCCTCAGAATCTATAGAGAGGGAAACATGTATGCAGATTTTAAGGTTTCTCACATAGAAATTTGTACCGCCCTGGCATTACTGTTAGTCCAAAAGACTGCTATTTTTTTGTTTGAGGTCTATCCCTGTGAACCCATGAACTGGTTAAAGTACGCTTGGAAAAACTAGGTGAATGAGGTTTCAGCCTCATTTTTGAACATCCTTCAAAGATAATACTTTGCTTAGTATTGATTACTCAAATGCATTTTTGGGGTTCAGTATTTGTTACTGTCCAGAGAGTTCATTCAATATAAGTTTTTAATGCCACCTGACCATGATTTAAAGCTATCAGATTCCAGTAATTTGGTAATGCAAAGAAAATTTTATGTACATGTATATTTCAGTTAAAAATATTACTGATGTGATTGTCTTAATGAAAAGACTTATAAAGATTACATATTAGAAACTTTTCTTTTGTAGGACATAGCAAATGAAGAACACAAAAAAATTGAAATGTTAAAATCAGAAAACAAGAAGCTAGAAAAACAAAAAGGAGAATTAATCATAGGGTTTAAGAAACAATTAAAATTAATTGATGTTTTAAAGAGGCAAAAGGTGAGTATTAATGAAAAGACTGTAGATATTATCTGGACCTTTGTATTAAAATACTTAATCTTTACTATTTCATTTTGACATCGACAAATTTTTATCTAAGTAAAATCTATTATACATAAGTTCGTCTAACATATCATGCAAGTAAATTAGTTATATGGAAAATGGAACTGGTACAAATACTTGCCAAATACAGAACCACATATAATGACTAGGTGACTATTTACCTTTCAAACCTTAAAGAACAGATTCCAAATCACTATTGTTCCATGCTCTAAATGTGGTGAGATGATGTGAATTCATAGTACTACCACTTTCCTTTTTTATAAAGGTTAGGTATTTGACAATATTGAATTTTAATGGTTCATTATTACTGTTGGATAAGAAAGGGTTTTCAAATATTTTGCTTATTAGAATGCAGCTTATGTTTTGATAGCATTATCCACACACTTTTCCTTGTTCTACAGTCTACCCAATGTTAAGTCAGACAATATTGATTTCTGTTTAAACAGATGCATATTGAAGCTGCCAAGATGCTATCTTTCACTGAAGAGGAATTTATGAAGGCACTTGAATGGGGCAATTCATAAGTGATCTACTTCAATTAGTCTCTATAACTTTAAAAAGTTATAAGGGTTTGAAGATATTTGCGAAATTAAAATAATTTCAAAGATTCCCTAATTAGATGTGGGGATATAAAACTTTTTCTGATATGTAATTAATGAAAAAGGAAATACATAAAATAAAGCAGCAAGAATTTTTAATCTATTTCTTATGACCATTATACTTTTTGACTTTTTACAACTATGCTTAAAAATATTTCACATTCTGGGAGAAGATGGAGCAAATGGTAGAAAAGGACTATCCAGTGATCCTTCCCACCGGTGTAACAGTTGGCACAGGTACTGAGATCTGCCTAATAAGGTTTGTACATAATCTAAGGCTGTGGTAGTTTTCTAGCAGACTTGAGTCTGTCTTGCAGGGACTATGAATTCCTATATGGCACCAGGGTGTGTTATTGGCCTGAGGTCAAGAGTATGGTTTGCCCAATGTTGGGTTTTACTGTGGTGAGCCTGCTGTTAGTGCCCCCAATACCACCACAGCCAAGGACTGTAATAGTGGAATATAAATTGTGTATGTTTAGTATGAAGGTTTATGGGCAAAATTTAAAAAGTACCAATTTGTTAAGGGATATATATATGCACAAATGTGTAAACTGACATCAAATATATAAAATAGGAATGTAGAATAATTTTATGTGATCAAAGTTATCAGTCCACATAACCTGTTATAAATACAAGATGTGTAAGTCTCATAATAACCACAAAGCAAAAATACACTAAAAAGAATCAAAATATACAATTAAAGAAAATTACTCAGCCACAAAGGCCCTAAGAGCAGAAGATCAAAGAGCAGTAGTAAATGCTGATGATAATCATCTAGAATGTTAAATGGATTAAGTTTTCCAAATAAGAGGATAAATAACACAATCCATCCATAAACTTCCCATAAGACACAGGATATACACAAAGTGAATGGCAAAACATTCCATACAGAAAAAGCAAGGGTAGTTATAGCAAAGTACACATTAGTCACCAACTAGATAAAAAAGGTCATTATGTAATACCAAGAGTGTTAAGAAAATTTCAAAGATATATGCTCCTAAATACATAAGCAGTTTTTATTAAATTATTTGAAGGGAAAGATAGATTGCAATACTATAATGGTAGGGGACCTCAATGACCCACATTCAACAATGGATAAATTGAGAGAAAAGTCACTGAATGTTTCATTTTTGACCAAATGAATCTAAACCCAAAATTCCATCCAAGAACAAAATATATATTTTTAAATGCACTTAACACATTCTTCATGATAGATCATATTAGTCCACAAAACAATTTTTAAAAATTTTTAGATCTGATGGACCTTTTATTCATTTATATGTGCTGCTGAGAATCAAACCCAGCACCTCACACATGCTAGGCAAGTGCTCCACCACTGAGCCAAAACCCTAGCCCCTACAAAACAAATTTTAACAAAATTATATCAAGTATCTTCTTTGAACCACAATGGTATAAAAATATAAATCAGTAACAGGAACTTCAGAAATTTTACAAATACATGGAAGTTAAACAACATAATCCTGAATAACCAGTGATCAGTGAGGAAAAGGGAAATTTTAAATTTGAGAGGAAAAATGGAAACATAACTAAAACATTTCTAAGGGAAGTTCAAAGCAATAAATGCATATTTCAAAAGGAAATAAACCACTAAAATTGTACCTCAAGGAACTAGAAAAACAAGCTCAAAAGGAAATAATAAAATTAGGGCAAGTCGGATGCAGTGGTGCACGCTTGTAATCCCAGCACTTAGGGAGGCTGAGACAAGAGAATCATGAGTTCAAAGCCAGCCTCAGCAATGGGGAGGCGCTAAGCAACTCAGTGAGACCCTGTCTCTACATAAAACACAAAATGGGCTGGGGATGTGGCTCAGTGGTTGAGTACCCCTGAGTTCAATCCCCAGCACCAAAAATAAAGATCAGAGCAGACATAAATGAAAATGGAACTTGGAAAATGAGCCAGGTTGGATATCCCTACTCTAAAAATCTGAAATCGTAAATCCTCCAAAATCCAAGACATTTTGTCTGACCTAGTGCCACAAATGAAAACTCATGTGACAGGTGAGCACCTGCCTAGCATGTGTGAGGCACTGGGTTTGATTCTTAGCACCACATATAAATAAAAAAAAGGTCCATTGACAACTAAAAAATATTTTTTAAAAATGTATTTTAAAAATACTGTAATTGCCTTTAGGCTATGTGCATATGGAATATAAAATGGATTTCATGTTTAGGCTAGAATTCTACCTCTAAGGTATTACATATGAAAATATTCTAGTATCTGAATATATCAAATATTCTAGTCCAAAGCATTTCAGATAAGGAATAATCAACCTGTGCACAAGATTAATGAAAAAAAAGTTGGTTTTGGAAAAGATTACAGTTATCTAAACTTGAATAAGACAAAAGTTGAATAAAAGATTCAAAGTCAGATGAAAAAGACATTGAGGAGGATCAAGAGACTAATTTATACAATTATATGCCAACAAATTGGATGTTACAAGAAATAAATTTCTGGATGCACACAACCTACTATGATTGAATTATTCTTATGGTTTAGATATGTGTTCCCCAAAAGCTCATGTGTGAGATAATGCATGAACACTCAGGTGAAACAGATTGAGAGGTATAATGGCTTAATCCTCTAATATGGATTAACTGGGGGTAACTGCAGGCAGTGTGTATCTCCTTGAGACTGGTCACTGGGGACGTGCCTTTGGGGTTTATATTGTGTCCCTGGTTAGCAGAGTTCTGTGCTTCCTGATTACCACGTTCTGAGTTGCTTTCCTTCACACTCTTCTGCCCTGATGTTTAACCTCTTCTTGGGCCCAAAGCTATGGAACCAGCCATCTATGGACTGAGACCTCTGAAACCATGAGCCAAATAAAATTTTCCTTCTCTAAAATTGTTCTTGTCAGGTCTTTTGGTCACAGCAACCAAAAATACTGATTAAAACAAACTGGTACAGAAAAGTAGAGTCGTTGCTGTGACTAACCTGACCACATGGTTTGGAAGCATTTGGAGATAATTTGTGGAGAGAGGAATTTGCTAAAGTTTGGAGATGCAAACTGAAAAAGCTTTAAATGTTATAAGCAAAGCTTAATGGGTGGGAGAGCTCAGAAGACTAGAATGCCCATAGGATAGTGGAGAGTAAAGATTGAGCTCATGAGGTTTCAGGGGAGAAGAACTCTACTGGAAATTAAACTACAGTCCAAAAAAGTTGTCTATATTTTGCTCATGTTCTAAGACTCTGTGAGGCTGAATTTAAAAGTGATGGACTAATTAATCTGGTGGAGGAAGTTTCTAAGGCAGCAAAGCATTCACACAGTGGCATGGATATTGTAGCTTTTAGCCAAGTTGACTGTGATAATTAGGAGCAGAAAGCAGAGATTTGAAAAACTTGGTCAGAAAAGTGTAAAACTGGGGCTAAGGAAGGTGTGCTTGTTAAATTATAACTAAAGAGACACTGGTAAATACTTAAAAACAGGAAAGACAGCGCGAGGACAGCTCAAATTGAAGAGATCACAACCATCTCAGGTTCAAGGATGCAAAAGAAGAAACCCTGTGGGAACCCTGCTTGCAGGGTGTGGGTGGAGCTTGCTAAGCCACTCAGGCTGCTACAGCCATGGTCCTTAGAGGCATGGCTACTACCCAAGGTTGCAGGAGACTTTGTGATCAACCATGTGGTGCTGAATCTGCAGGAATGCAGGATGCTAGAGTTAAGGGGATCATGGAGACTTCCACCAAGATAAACTTTTCTTCCTCTAATTGTTCTTGTTGGGTCTTTTGGTCACAGTGACGAAAAAGTTGACTAAAACAATTATGAAGAAAGAAAATCTTAACAGACCAATAGTGTCTCCAAAGAAAAGCACAAGGACTGATAGTTTCACTGCTGAATTATACCAATCATTTAAAGAACAGGAATTCTTCTCACTCTTCCTAAAAACTGAAGGAAAAAGAAAAGAATTCTTCCAAACTCACTCTGCTAGACCAGCATCACTCTAATACCAAATAAGGCAAAGGCATAACAAAATTAGAGGCCAATATTTCTGATGAACACAAATGTAAAAATCCTCAAAATACCAAATTCAACAGTACATAAAAATCATTCACTATGATCAAGTGGTGAATGCAGATGATTCAACAAACACACCACATTAGTGGAATGAAGAGCAAAAACCATATTTCAACAGATGCATAAAAACTTGATAAAATTCAATATCCCTTCAGTAGCTGCTTCAGGATAAAAATGCTCAAGAAACTAGGCATAGAAAGAATGTTCCTCAGCACAAAGTCATGACAAAACCATAGCTAACATCATACCAAATAGAAAAGTTGAGCTTTTCCTCTAAAATCTGGACAAGGAAGACATTTGTGCTACTTTTATTCAAAATAGGAGAGGAGGTCCTAGCCAAAGCATTTTATTAGGCAAGAGAAAGAAAAGTTATCTAAATTGAAAAAGAAAAATTGTCCCTATTTGAAAATGATTTAATCTTACATAATAAAGACCCTAAGGACACTACCAAATATGTTAGGCACAAAGCAATCCTTTTTACAATAGTTATCAAAAACAACAACAAAAAAGCCAACCTCAGCAATGGTGAGGCGCTAAGCAACTCAGTGAGACCCTGTCTCTACATAAAACACAAAATAGGGCTGGGGATATGGCTCAGTGGTCGAGTGCCCCTGAGTTCAATCTCCAGTACCAAAAAAAAAAAAAAGTAAATTTAACCAAAGAGGTAAAAGATCTGTTCTGAAAGCTACAGAATATTACACGAAGGAAATTGGGAAAAATCCAAATGAAAGATGTTCCATGTTCATAGAAAAATATTAAAAATGTTCACACCACCCAAAAAGACAGATTCAATGAAGTCCTCCTCAAAATACCTCTGATATTCTTCACAGAGATAGAAAAAAATCCTAGAAATTCATACATAAGCACAAAAGACCCCAAATAGACAACAAAGTGGGTGGGGAAGCCAGAGGTGGCATAATGCCTGATTTCAAAACATTACAAATCTATATTAACCAAAACAGCATGGTACTGTCATAAAAACAGACACATAGACCAAGGAACAAAAAAGAGCACAAATGAATTTGTTCATTTACGACCAAATGGTTTTCAACAAAGATGCCAAGAACACACGGGGAGAGGACAGTATCTTAAATAAAAATGGTACTAGGAAAGTCGTATATCCACATGCAGAAGAATGTTGGACCCTTATCTCTCAATATATACAACAACTCAAAATGGATTAAAGACTTAAATGTAATACCTGAAATTATGAAACTACTAAAAGAAAACAGTGGAAAAGCTTCTGGACATTGATTTGGGCAGTGGTAGCCAATAATTTTTTTTGATATGACCTCAAAAACAGTTAAATGGACTTAGAATAAACTAAAAATTTTCTGCACAGTAAACAGTCAACAGTGAAGATACAACCTACAGAATAGGTTGAAACTTTTTTGCGAAGTATACATCTGATAATATCCAAAATACATAAGGAACTCAAAACAATTTAATAGCGAATACAAGTTTTCAAAATGTTTCAGTGGGACTAATTCCACTTTAAAAATGGGCAAGACAGACATTTCCCAAAGAACACATACAAACCAAGTATATGGAAAAATGCTCAATATCATTAATCATGGAAATGTGAATCAAAACCACAGCAAGATACCATTTCACTCTAGTTAGAATGGCGATTACCGAAAAGACTAATAATAACAAATACTGGCAAGGATGTGGAGAAAAGAAAAACTTGCACATTGTTGGTAGTAATATAAATTAGTAGAGCCATTATGGAAAACTAAGTTCCTCATACATTAAAAATAGTAATCCCATTATTGGATATATGTTGAACGAAAATGAAATCCATATGTTGAAGAGACATGCACACCTGTGTTTACTGCAACACTGTTCACAATAATCACAATATGAAATCAACCTAAGTGCCTAACAATGGACGAATGGATAAAGAAAATGTGATAAATATATGTAATGTAATACTATTCAAACAAACAAAAAGAATGAAATGCCATCATTTGCACCAACATGGATGACCTTAGAGGACATTATGTTATCAAAATAAGCCAGGCACAGAAAGGACAATGCACAATCTTGCTCATATGTGGTATCTGAAAAAATGCTGATCTCATAGAGAATTGTGATTGCCAGAGGATGAGTGATTCGAGGGGACATGTGACTATGTTGGTCAAAGGATACATAATCACAGCAAGGAGGAATAAGATATTTATTATATAACATGGTGACTACAGTTAATGACAATATATTATGTTCTTGAAAAATGCAAAAAATGGATGTTATGTGCTCTTAACACAAAAATGGTAACTATGTGAGTTAATGCATTTGTTAATTAGCTAGATTTACTCATTTCACAATGTATTTGCACTTTTAAACACTATGTCGAACATGATAAACACATAATTTTACTGTCAATTAAAAATTATTTTAAAGCCAGGCACGGTGGCGCAAGCCTGTAATCCCAGCACTTAGGGAGGCTGAGACAGGAGAATCACAAGTTCAAAGCCAGCCTCTGCAACAGTGATGCACTAAGCAACTCAGTGAGACCCTGTCTCTATATAAAACACAAAATAGGGCTGGAGATATGATTCAGCGGTCAAGTGCCCCTGAGTTCAATCTCCAATACAAAAAAAAAAAAAAAATTATTTAAAGTTCTAATAATTTTATGGTCATTTATGAACTAGAGATTCTTTTTAGATACTTATGATCAAGCTCATTCAGTAATAAAGCACTTTAAATTCTTATTCTCTTTATTTACTTTTCTCCTTCTTTATATTAGACAGCAAAATGTACTTTAAAACCAAAGTCAATATGCATTTCCCTGGCTGAACCAAATTAGTAAAATTCCTGAACATAAATATAGGTGGAGGGCAGTTCACTGGAACCTAGAACTCAGCATTAGCTAAGGTAAACAGACTGTCTAGAAGATGGGATGCAGAAAAATCGCTGAACAGTAGGACAGGTACTGAGAAGTTGGCCTCCTAGGTTTGGAGCCTAGGAGCACATATGCAGGCATATATATAAAATAAATTTTCAGTTAAAATATTAATCTGACACTTATAAATTATGACATACAGTGATAGAAAATACAAGAAAACATTCCTGGCACTAAACTATAAAACAAAAGTTACGCTGACATCTAGTGGTAATGTACAGAAAAATCCAGGTTTTATCAAATGTCGATGGTATCACTTTTCTTCACAAATTTCACTCCTTTTCTGATATGCTTTCCTAAACTCTTCGCCAAGCATATCAATATCATCCTCTTTTTTAAATATTCCCTACAAGAAAAATATTTTGTGTTACTTTTGGATGCCACAATATTGCACTAAATGCATTTAAGACTAACAAATATAAGGTTAGTAAAGTTATAAGGTTAGTAAAGTTATCCAAAACAAATCTATTCAATAAATTTGATACTTAAATCAATATTTTCCAAAAATATGACTATATATTCTGAGTATTCTTAGACCTAATTTCCTGACTTAGCAGACCCAGAGCAGGAACTTGTGATAGGAATCTTGGATCTCCCACTTTATAATTATGATTGCCTGGAAGGAAAGGAATTTATATTGTACCCTACTTTTGTCTAATAACAGTTCTATAGTAAGATAGAGGTTAAAGGAAAAGAGACTAAGCTCTACTAGATTCATACATGGGATCAATTCTTCGTGCTTATGTTCTATGGCTCATCAGTGAACATTCAATCTGGCAGGAAAGAATCTAGATTTGGAGTTAAGCCATTTAAACAAGCCCTTTGAAGTACTTAAAACTTCTATTTACTTTTCTTTTCCCCCATAGAATACAGCAGAAGTCTCTTTAAAACAAAATTAAACTGAAATATTTATCTTGCATTCTAAAGGATTTAAAAAATCATTTAGGTTATTTGGGGCCACGATGACAAAAAAATAAAGGTCATTTTTGGGTATTAGGATTTTGGGTATCCTCTTGCCTCTACAATTATTTTCCCCACAAAAATACTGACAGATACTCTTCTAGAATTTAATATATTTTATGAAATTTATCAATTACATATAGATTTTATCATTAAGTCCATTGAGAATAATAATAAACATAACTAATTCATTAATTCTAAGCAATTAGACTATAAAGTCCTGAAGCCAGGCAATAACTACTCATTTATCTTTCTCCTTCCTTAGTTCTGGACTGAACATTAAAGATGCATTTGATTCTACCACATTAATAAAAAAAAAAATCAAAAGGTAGATTTCTATATTTGAAAGATGATAATTTTAATTACATGATTGTCTAGATGTTTATGTGACCTATGAAATTCATTATTTTATGAGATACAAATGAAAACTTATTATCTTTTGGAATTACTTTTAAAAACTGAAGTTACCTAGACCTAGTCATAACATAACCTCCTAATATAGAAAAGCTCTCTCAGACTCAGTTCAAGCATGGGCTTTTCACTGGATTACCAATTACAATGTTTTCACATAGTTTATCATCTTTGGTATATAAAGTATTATAGTTGCTTTAGGGTGGTTTATTTTTAGATCTCTAATGCTGAAAATGGAGAAAAGAACCTAAAATCTAAATTAAGTAAATTATCTCATAGCTCAATGTGCCAAGACCAACTCTCTCATTTTAGAGATGTTTAAATATAATCCCAGTGAGAGTCAATGTCTGGCCAAGGTTCCACTGCTTCTTTATACAGAGGAAGATATGTGTGACATCTTCATCTTCTGATAGTCTAATACCACATTTTTTCCACTATTAGAGTTCATAAAGATTATATCTTGAGATAAATCTCACCTTAGGGAGATATCCTAATAATTTTGTAGCATGTTCTTTGAGAAGTTTTAGCCTTTCTTCCTCAATAATATCGTTAATACATCCTTGTCTTCTTTGCTGTAACTGCCATTCTTCCAGCTCACGTTGCTGGAAATGCAAATCAGGTTTTATTAATGGTCATGAAATACATTAATCTTTTAAGAAGTTTTCAAATAAAATTATTCTTTCAGTGAATTAGGTGATAAAATTGATGAATTATTTATGACACTAAGTTCAAAAGACACTAGTGTATAATATCTCATATTTTATATGTACACTCATATAAGTTTTTTTATTTTTTAAAGTTACAAGAATAGTTATGACTAGATTTTTGTCTGCACATATAGCAAAATGCCAATACCAAGTATTTAAGGAATGATTTTCTAATAAATAGTGTAAAAACAGCTTACAGTGTAAGACAAAAAACAATTAGCGAATAAAATAATGTTATCTAAAGCCTACATATGTTCTCATACACATATTTTTTCAAAGTCCATATGAAGCACAAGAGTAACAGTAAGATTCTAGCAGAAGAACCAGCATTTCTAAGGAAAAACTCAACACTCTTAGATAATCACATTAAAATTATGTGCCATATAATGCAAATATTATGACTGTAGGTCAAAGTTGGAGGTCCTAAAGGGACTCAGGGAACTGTATCCAAACATGCCTACTGGATAGGGAAGGATACAAAATACAGATCATTGAAATAGTGACAAATCTCTGCCAAGAATTGCGTTAGAGTAATGCTAAATTTTCCCTTTAAATAATGTACTGAGGTCACTACTTATTCAGTCTACTCCTTATCAAAGATATATAAACCATAAAAGAGGATGTCTATCTTTGATACAATGATAGCAAACTTCTATATAAGATAATAACTCACTTAAGTTACTGGATAAATATAAAGAATGCTGGCACACAGCCATATCTCCAATGCCACTTATAACTGGAACTGCTTCTCAAAATATTTTTGTCTCCTACTATATTAGATGAATTTTTACTTTTTTACAGAAGAAAACATTGATGGTCAACTGAGAAAAAACTTAGTCTCACTGATTGTTCTTGCTACTGAATCAAGGGTTGAGTTGCTCTTAATTTATCTCTAAGATGAAACGGGATTAGAATCTGCCGTGAAATTGTACCTGATTTCTTCTTTTTTTATTTTGAGATTACAATTCTAAGGCTTCTTTATAGCTAGCTGCGGCCATAAGGTCAGTGAAATATAAGTGACCTTCATATGGAGACTTCCACTCTTTATCACTATCTGCTGCCTGAAACATGAATACAAAGGCTAAAGATCTGGCTTAGATCATACACACAAGGGCTGTATCTATAGATGCCATAGTGAAAGGCTAGAAAGAGCCCGAGTCCCTGAAGACTGTGGAACAAAGCCTCCATTTCAGCCCTGAATTGCCTACCTGTAGATTTTCATGTGAGGGAACAATAACCTACCTACTAATCCACTGTTAATTTGAGACTCAATTTCTAATCAAACCTAATCCTAATTGAGCCATTCTTTATAAAGGGGAGATGCAAGAAACTAAAAGCACACTTAGATTTTTGTCCAATGATAGAGTCTCTAATTTGGGTATAATATAGAATTTTCCTGCTTGGGACATAGTAGGCCACAGTAATTGTTTATCCTAAAAAATGTTCTAGTAAATAGTATAATTGGTTTAGAAAGCATGAAATCTGTTTACCCATATAAAAGAAATTCTAAATAACTCTGATAGGAAATTACGGGGAGTTTCAGATTTAGTCTAACCATGAAAGTTTTTAGAGGTAAACAGCTAGGAACAGTTCTGAAATCTTAAAAACAAGATTAGAACCTTACACCTAGCAGTGTAAGTCTAATGGAATGATGATTTTTCCTTTCTTAAGGCCAAAACAAAAACATTGCCTCCTGACACTTAAAGCTAAGTCCACAGCCTCATACTGGGGATGTCTATGATTTTTTAAAACATTAAGATGTAAATTATATAATTTGCAATTTATGCATTAGGTGGTTTTATTTCATTGCCATTTGTAGCTGTCTTGCTGACTCCTCTAGGGTCTTTCTGACTCTCTCTGCAAGCCATGAGATAGGACAATCAGTCACTGGCTCTACTTTATAAGCAAGATTCAAAGCCTTAAGGGAATTGCCAAAGTCTTTTAATTTTCTGCCTCCTTAATTACTGTGCTTCCTAACATGGTTGATCACATTCATTAATATAACATTCATAAAGTATTTACCACGTCAGGCATACTGCTAGGTGCTTTATTAATAATTATCTCCCTTAAAGTATAGTTAAATCATGACTGGTTTATGTAAAGGCTAAGGAATTGAGATTTTATCCTGTAAGAGTCCACTGAAGTTTAAGCACAAGAGGGACATCATGAGATTTGTTAAAACCCTGGTAACTTGTGGCAGACAGACTAGTTACAAAGAGACCAGTTAGAAGACAATTTCAGTAGTCTATGGGAATGCTATTGAATGTCTGAACAATGTTACAAATAAGCTATATTTCAGAGTAACTGCTGAGGTAGAATCAGTAGAATTTGGTGACCAACTAAAAAAAATCATTAAATGAATAATAGGGAAAATCTAGGAATGGTTCCAAGGTGTGTGAGGCTTTTGTTACTGTGACCAAAATACCTGAAAGAACAGCTTCAGCTTCCTTTTCACAGCTTTACATACGGCCCTCTCAAGGACTGCCTGCAGGGATTCCGACCCCGCTACACTTTGCCTAACCTCCCAGGTCTTCCAGTTCAGTGACCCCCACTGGAAAAAGTCCACCTTCTTAACACAGTATTGCAGCTCTTCTCTGCCATACCTACACATGCATATCTACATAATTAACAGCACATGCATGTGACATATATTTATAGTTTTTGTATTGTTCTCTTAACCAAGACCATAAATTCACAGATGACGTGGACGTAACTGTATTTACCTTTATGTTCTCAACACCAAACTGTATTTAGCACATAGAAAACATCAATACATACTTTCTTGATTCCTTAATAAATGATCGATCATATGATTGATCAACAGATATCTAACACTGGCATATAAAAAGTTCTCAGTAAATATTTAGTGGATGAATAGATAAGCTGGTTGCTATTCAATGTCAACAAAAACCTTTTTCTTACTTTGTCTGCAAGAAACTGGTTGCGACGTTCTTCAATAAGTTTTTCCACAGCCCTTCTATGTTCCAGTTGCTTCATTCTTTGTTTCTGAGCATTCATTGATTCTATCCGGTCATCCTCAGCCAGTTTAGCGAGCACAGTTTTTCTAAAGGCCTCCTCCTCTTCTCTCGCAGCCTGTAGCACTAACTCCTTCAAAGCCATTTGTTCTTCGAAATCTTGCTTCATTTCTCTTTGCTTTCTCAGTTTCTCTTCTGCTTTTTCCTAAACAATGTAGATAAAAATTAAATTTAGTAATCATTTCCTTAAATCTAATTTACAAAGAGTGAGATGATTTGGTTAAGCTTAATATTACAAAATGAAATCAATTATGAAAAACTGAAAAATTATGCCTTTTTATAATACTTTGTGCCACCCTTTAAAACTATTTGGATAAAGGACATGTTCCTTTGGACAGCCTTCTATTACTGTATATATTTATAATCTTGGTTCTATACTCAATTAACATATAACACTTTGAAAAAAGTTTATATGAAAACTTTTTTGCACGCCTAAGTTTATTAATCTGTGGTCTCTGAAATGTGTACCAACCATGAATCATTCTAGAAACTTGCCAGAAACAGCTGTCTAAACCACTAAGTATTTTTCAGTTTCCAACTTCCTGTTTATATAAGTTGCATTTATCCATCTTTAGTCTTCTAGTACTTTTTTCATTCTCAAAATTCTCTAAAATTTAAAAACAATAACCTAACAATGACAATTAGACAATTTTCAGGGAAATTCAGATTCACTTGGATGAGCAAAACTCTTCCTGCAAGCTTTTATTTTCCAAATACTTAACGAAAAATTTCAAACACACCAAAACATTTAAAGAATTTTATAGTAAATAAACCTAACACCTAAATTCTAACTACATTTTACCAGTCTTGTTTTATCATCTAGCTATTCAATTAGGACTGTTATAAAAATATATATATAAAGTTATAATTCCTTTTTTCTTATCTAACCAACCTTGCCCAATTCTAGCACAAGCTCCATGCAAGCCAATATCCTCAATGCATTTAAAATAACTGCCTTAACACCTGCATTGGTCAGGGCTCTTACAGATAACAGGGACCATAAAAGATTTTCTACAGGACATTAGGTTGCATATAGGACTTCTGGAAGGACCAGGAAACCAATGTTTCCCCATGACAAAAACTGCCCCCAAATGATCTGCTCTTCCTGTGGTATGGCTGTTCTCTCATTACTTGTATTTTCACACCTTAAAAGGAGGGAGACAAGTGTTGGAGATAATCTAGGTCATATGAAGACCTTAGCTAAAAGAAGTGTAGTTTTTACTTTTAAGTTTTTATAATATAGTGCAACAACTGTTTCCAAAAAGGGTGAGTAGGAGTAAGTGAACATCAGCTTTATCAACTTTGCTCCCTACATGCTACACTGAGTATTCCTTTTTTTTTTTAAATATTTTTTAGTTGTAGGTGGACAGGATATCTTTATTTTACTTTTATGTGGTGCTGAGGATCGAGCCCAGTGCCTCCCGCGTGCTAGGCGAGCACGCTACCACTGCGCCATAACCCCAGCCCCAAGTATTCCCTTCTTTAATCCCTTCTTCATTTTGCCCCTTTCAAATCCTACTTTATCAAAGTTTTTTCCAGTCTAATATTCATTTTTTTCTGGCATCTTAATTAAGAAACATCAATTTCTCCATCATCTAAGTGTGTATCATATATATAATTTATCTCCTCGCTGAAAATAAATTCCTAGAGGACAAATCTTGTTTTTTGTTGAGATGCTAGGTGCATAAATATTTCTATAATATATATTTTGTATTTATTTGCTATGTATTATGTAGAAGGCTCACTGAGGGCAGACTTATTGTCTTATTTGGTTTGGAATTCCTCTAGAGTTTATCACAACACTCTGCACCCAGAAATGTAATATATACCAAATTTAATATAGTAATATAGTTGATATTTCCTGAAATCCATCTCTCTTACAAGATTTTAGTTCAATTCAATAGTGAAGACATCTAGCCAAGAAAACAGGTAAATGTTTGGCAAAAATAAAATGTTTCAAATATGAAGTGTTCCTGTACTCTTTGATAAGTCTAGATGAGTATTATGCTAATTATGTAGTATGAACTGCATGATTTTCCATTCTGTGGTTTTAGAAACAGCTGTTCATTGAAACTTTGAAATAATTTGTTATAAAACTACTTTGACTCTGGGAACTTTCAGGAGATCTCTTAGTCTGGGTTCTCCTGAAAGACAGCCTTAAACAAAGACTAACAGATGTTTTATTGGGGGAGATAATCCCGGTAAACAGCAGTGAGGGACAAGCTGAGTGAAAGAGGAAAGAAAGAAAAGCTACCACAATGGTACATTGCTGAGCAGATTACCACTGTGGACAACTGAGGCTCAGTCCTGCCAAGACCTTGTGAAGAGTGAGTGGTTATTAACTTTCTGCTCCCAGAAACTGTCAGCACAGGGTCAGTCTAAGCTTTTGCAAAAGTTCTACACAGCTATCACTGAAATCAAAGGTAGGGCTGAGAGAATGTGAGGCAAGGCACAAAAGACTTTGGAGGCAGGAGATAACTGTCATAATATTTTGCCTGATCATTCTACATTTTTTGAGATTATTTTTAATTTGGAAAATTAGGTGGTTGAGATTTCCACATTAATATATAATTGAATAAGTAACCTCTCATTTTTTCCCTGGTCTTCTCTATATTTCCCTTTATAGACCACTTATTCTTTCCAAATTTATTCAGACTTTTTTCTTTCTTATGCTCTTTTTGAAGATAAACTGTTGTTTTTCCCTAATATCAATTAATGCTATTGTGTTTCCCTGATTTTAGTTAATTTCTACTTGTAATCTTTATTTCCTTCTACATTCTTGCTTTAATACTTGAATTTGTATCTTTTTTCTAAGTTCACTGCCTATTTTTTTTCCACAAAACTTCTAATAATATTGCCACAGGTATCATTATTATAAAATCTCATCAATTCTGATAAGTAGAAATAGCATCCTCTAAATAGTTGCAGTTTTCCTCTTCAATCAATAACTGAGAAGGATGTTTTCGGATTTTTAGTTAGTTGATTAAAATATTTCTTACTAATTTCTTGTGATGTGTTAATAAATACCTTTCCCCCTTGCACAATGCTGATAAATTTCCTTTAGATTTCTGATAGCTTTTAAAATTATGTATTTCAATGTAATGCTACATGGAAGATTAAACGTTTCTTCTATTGCACCTTCAGTATCGATTGTACCTTTTATCTGTAATGCTTGGGATTTGTTTGATATTCTACTTATCTGGTGATAACCCTGCCTATCTGCTTCCCATCTGTTCATAAGTGCCTGCTATGCCTTCATTTATCATTTTATTCTTTTTGTTATTGTTGTGGTGGTGCTGGGGATTGAACCCAGGGCCTTGTACATGCAAGGCAAGCACTCTAGCAACTGAGCTATATCCCCAGCTCTTATCACTTTATCTTAACCTTTCTGTACAGTTTGATCTTACATCTATGTGGATTACATTAAGATACTCTAAAAGGGTCTATACATATTTTTACATTCTTATATTGTTAATCAAGAATACACATGCAATGTATTTTTATATCAATACATGTATTGATTTCCTCCTCACTGATGAAACAGTGTATCTAAAAGAATGATCTATTTTGATAAAGCTGAAAATTATTACACAAAACAACAGTTACAATTTTTTTTTTTGTACTGGAGATTGAGCTTAGGGGTACTCAACCACTGAGCCACATCCCCAGCCCTATTTTGTGTTTTATGTAGAGACAGGGTCTCACTGATTTGCTTAGCGCCTCGCCATTGCTGAGGCTGGCTTTGAACTCGCGATTCTGTCTCAGCCTCCCTAAGTGCTGGGATTACAGGCTTATGCCACTGCGTCTGGCTAATATTAGTTACAATTTATTACGTGCATATATCTTGTTTTGTGAAGGATATGTTGAAATCTTTTTGCTCACTTAAAGACTAGATTCTTTAGACTTCATTATATAGTTAAAAGTGTTCTTTACAACTTACATAAAGGTTCTCTGCAAGATTTAAGCATAGGGAATATTTTGTCCCAGACTATGGTTTGCATTTTCATTTTCCTAGAAATGTTAGAAAGTTATTAATGTTGAAAAGCCCAATCTCTAAATTTTTTCTTTAATAGACATGCCTTCTTTTAACCTATCAACAAATTCCATTCTCAATTTCATGAAGACTCTCTTCTGTTTGCTTTTGTGAATTTTATAGTTCCAGCTTTTTTGTTCATATCTGAGACCCATTTTGAGTTAATATGTTACAAAATAACAAGAGTTGGCAAAAATGTGGAGACACTGAAACCCTCAGATATTGTTAGCATGGGAATGTAAAATGGTATAGCCTTGTAGAAAACAAAGCTGGGCAGCTCGTAAAAAAATTAAACACAAAATTATTGTACTGAGGCTGAGGTAGATAGCTCAGCCATAGAGCACTTGCCTAGCATGCCTGAAGCCTTGGGTTCAGTCTCCAGTTGCCCAACCCAAATTCTACTTCTAGGAATATACCCAAAATAATTTTTAAAACAAAAACTTGTATACAAATATTCATAGCAGCAATATACAAAAATGTCAGAAGGTGAAAACAAAAAAAATCAACTGTTGAATGGATAAACAAAATGTGGTATATCCATATAATGCATATTATTCAGTCAAAAAAAAGGAACAAATTACTGATACATGAATGACCTTTAAAAACATAATGCAAGGGGCTGGGATTGTGGCTCAGCAGTAGAGCGCTTGCCTCGCATGCGTGAGGCCCTGGGTTCGATCCTCAGCACCACATACAGAGCAATAAAATAAAGACATTGTGTCCATCTACAAAAAAAAAAAACACAACATAATGCAAGAGCTGAGGATGTAGCTCAGTGGCAGAGTACCCAGCATTTGCAAGGTACTGGGTTTAATCTCCAACACAGAAGAAATACATATAATGCTAAAGGAAAAAAAGCTGGGCACAAAAGGTCATATTATATGATCCCATTTATATGAAATAACCATAGTCAAGTAGTGGTTAGAAGTGATAGTTTCACAACATTGTGAACATACTAAATGCCACTGAATTATACACTTTTATTTAAAATAGCTGAACTGGTAAATTTTGTGTCATGTGAATTTTACCTCAATTAAAAAAATACTGATATAACTGAAAGGAGAAATACACAAATTCACAATATAGTTAGAGACATCAATAAACCCTCTCTTAACACTTGAGAGAACAACTAACACAGAAAATCAGTAGGAATGTGAAAGAGCTCAACACCATATCAGCAAGTAGGACCTAACCAACATGTATGAAATATTTAGCCAACAAGAGCAGAATATGCATTCTAGTGCCCACAAAACAAATTTAATGGAATCAAAATCATACTGAGTGTTTTCTCTTACCACAGTGGAATCAAACCAGAAATCAGTAACAAAAAAGATAACAGGAAAAATATCTGGATATTTGGAAATTAAGCAGCATAATTCTAAATAATTTATGAATCAAGAAAGAAGTCTGAAGAAAAATCAGAGCCGAGTATAGTGGTGCACACCTGTAATCCCAGTGGCTTGGGAGGCTAAGGTAGGAGGATCACAAGGTCAAAGCCAGCCTCAGCAACTTAGCAAGGCTGTCTCTCTAAGTAAAAATTTAAAAAGAGCTAGGGATATGGCTCAGTGGTTAAATGCCCCTGGGTTCAATCCCCAGTACTAAGAATTTTTTAAAAAAAGAAAAATCAGTACATTTTAATGAAAATAATACTTGGCAAAATTTGTGATATGCAACTAAAGTACTGAGAGACATTTATAGTACCAAACACACACATTTAGGAAAATGCATACACAGGTTCAGTATCCCTATTCCAAAAATTCAATATCCAAAATCCAAAGCTTTTACAGTATCATGCTGGCATGTCAAGATTTGGATTTCAGAAAATTTCTGATTTAGAGTTTTCAGATTAGGGATGCTCAACTGGTGAAGTCCATGAACATATTCCCAAATCCAAAACACTCCAAAACATGAAAAATTTCTGAAAGCAAGCAATTACAATAAAAGATAGTCAACTTGTGTAACAGTAAACGCACCCATGTGAGAAAAGTCTCAAATAATCTCAGCTCCTACCTGCAGAACCTATAAAAAGAGAAGCAAAGTAAACTGGAAGCAGGAAGCAGAAGAAAAGAAATAAGAAGACCTGGAATCAAACAGATTTTGAAAACAGAAAACCATAACAATAATTTATGAAACAAAAAGCTGGTTCTTTTGTTAAAAAAAAAAAAATTTAAATCAGTTAAATTGACAGACCTTTAATGAAGCTAACCAAAAATAAATATATATATATATATATATACACATATATATAAATGACCAGTATCAGGAATGAAACGGGATATCAGTAGAGACCTAACAGACGTCAAAAGATAAGAGAATACTATAAACAATTACACACACACAAATCTGGCAACTTAGACAAAATGGATCACTTCCTTAAGAAACACAAGCTACCAATTCTCACCAAATGTAATTTGAATAACTTTGTAACTATCAAAATGTTTGAATGAGTAACTTTAAACTCCCTCAGAATAAAAATCCAAGCCATTATGGTTTCAATGGAAAATTCTACACACATTTAAAGAATTAAAATTAACACAAATTCTTTACAATCTCTTCCAGAATATAGAAGGAACATTTCCCCATTCATTTTATGAAGCTGTATCACCCTGGTGTCAGTATAAAAAAGAAAACTATAAACTGATATTCCTCACAAATATGCCACAAAAATCCTTAACATGATATTATAAAATAGAATTCAGTCTTATATTAAAATAATTATTCACCATGATCAAGTGGGATTTATTCCAGAGATATAAGGCTGGTTTGGTACTCAACATCAATGTAGTTTACCAAACTAAAGAAAAATCACGTGATCTTAATAAGTGTAGAAAAAAATTGACAAAATTTAGCACTCCTTCATGATTGAAAAAAAAAACAGAAGCAGGTATAGCAGAGAACTTAAGAGTTGATAAAGAGCATCCACAATAACTCTACAATTAACATTATACTTTACAGGGCAAGACTGAATGCATGCCCCCCTAAGATGGCAACACTATTATTCAACATAATACTAGCCAATGATGCTGAACATATTAGCCAGTGCATAAGGGAAACAAAGGTAATCAAAGGTATACAGATTATAAAGGAAGAAATAAATTGCCTATATTCATAGAAGACATAGCTGTGTAGGGAAAAAAGTCCTACAGCTAATAAGTGAATTTAGCAAGGTTGTAAGGTACAAAATCAACAAAAAAAATCCCAACTCATTAGCAATGAATACACAGACACCGAAAAGAAAACCTGAAATTCCATCTGCAGT
This sequence comes from Geosciurus inauris, assembly GCA_004024805.1. Taxonomy (NCBI): domain Eukaryota; kingdom Metazoa; phylum Chordata; class Mammalia; order Rodentia; family Sciuridae; genus Geosciurus; species Geosciurus inauris. The sequence continues at coordinate 137,665 of PVHX01003190.1, forward strand.
TGTCCCAAAATGAAATACTTAGGCATAAATCTAAAACACATAGGATTTGTATGCTGAAAACTATGTATCACTGATGAAAAAAATTCAGAGATTTAAAGGGAGCTATGTTGTGCTTATGTACTAGAAGATTTAATATAGTGAGCATGTCAATTCTCCCCAAATTGATATTCAGATTTAATGAAATTTCTATCAAAATCTCAGCAGGATTATTTGCAGACAGAGACAAATTTATTCCAAAATTTATATAGAAAGGTAAAGGGACTAGAATAGTTAAAACAATTTTGAAGACTTACTATACAGCTAGAGTAATCAAAACTGGGTGGTACTGTGAAGAGACAGATGTGAAAGTCAATAGAACAAAATAAGACGTCTCAGGAATTAGACTTATCCACAAAGCTCAACTGTATTTTATTTTATTTTACTTTTTTGGTATGAGGGATTGAACTCAGAGGTACTCGACCACTAAGCCACACCCTCAGCCATATTTTGTGTTTTATGTAGAGACAGGGTCTCACTGAGTTGCTTAGTGCTTCACTGTTGCTGAGGCTGGCTCTGCACTCACGATTCTCCTGTCTCAACCTCCCGAAGTGCTGGGATTACAGGCATGTGCCACCGTGCCCGGCTTCAACTGTATTTTAATAAAGGTGCAAAAGCAACTCAAGTTTGGAGAGACAGTCATTCCAATAAATGATGTGGAACAACTGGACATCCAATGGCAAAAACTATACTTCAATCTGTGTCTCATACCTTGTATAAAATATTCACTAGAAATCACAGATTTAAACATAAAAATGCAAATAAAAAAACTTTTAGGGAAAAAAGAGAAATTCTAGAAATTCAGACTCTAGAAAAAGAGTTCCTAGAGTTGACACCAAAAACATGATCCATAAAGGAAAAACTGACAAACTGAATTTTATAGAAATTGAAATATTTGGCCTCAGAAAGACTGAGGAAATATCGGGAGGAAATATCCATGAGGAAATATCTGCAAACCTCCACCTGACCAAGGACTTGTATTTAGAATTCAAAAAGAACTCTCTAAACTCTATAAATGAACAAACATCTCAATTAGAAAATCAGCAGACATGAAGAAATATTTCACTGAAAAGGATGCTAAGTAAGCACATGAAAAGATGTTTGGCATCATTAGACATCAGGGAAATGCTAAAATAACTAAAACAAGATATCACAACAACAAGAGAAACTACAATAAGCTACATAGCTATTAAAATGGCTAAAATTAAACAGTGGAAACACCAAATGTTGGCAAGAATGCAGAAAAACTGCATCACTCATACATTGCTGATCAGAGTGTTAAATGATATGGCCATTTTAGAGAACAGTTTGGCAGTTACAAAACTAACAGTTACTGTAAAACCCAGCTAATGTACTCTTGAGCATTTACGTTAGGAGAAATGAACACTTATGTTTATACAGAAATCTATAACTGAATGTTTATAGCAGATGTATTCATAAGAGCCCAAACTTGGAAACATTCCAGATGCCCTTTACTGGATGAAGTATCAAATGAACTTGTACATGCGTACCAAAGACATACTATTCAATAATAAAACAAAACAAAGTATTGATAAAGGCAACATGAATAAATCTCCAGGAAATTATGGCTCAACAAAAAGAGCCACTCTCAATAGGTTACACATTTGTTTCTTCCGATTTATATGACGTTCCTGAGGTATTTTTCTAAAAAATTAAAGGTTCATCAATACTTTAGATAATATCATATAAGCACTTCATTTTTTTATCACTGGAATAACATTCTACTTCATGGATATATTTTGTTTATATGTTCATCAGTAGATAAACACTAGGGTATTTTCACTTGTAGCCAATATGAATACTGCTGCTATGAACATTCATATACAAATTTTTGTGTAGACTTAGGATCATTAAGTTTTAATTACTGTTTTTTTCTAACATATGTATTTAAAGACAAACTCCCCATTAAGTACTGCTTTAGCTGCTTCCCACATATTTTGGTATACTCTTCTTTTATCATCAGTTTGAAAAATCTAATTTCCACTAGGATTTCTTCCTGTGCTGGTTATTTAGAAGTACGTTGTTTATTTACACTATACTTAAGGATTTTACAGGTATATTTTCATTATTGATTTCTAATTTAATTACACTGTAGTCAGAAAACATACTTGGTATGTTTTAAAGCCCTGTGAATTTACCAAGAGTTACTTATGTCCTAGAATATGATCTGTCTTGGTGAATGTTCTATGTGTACTTCAATGGAATTTGTACTCTGCTGCTGTTGGGTGAAGTATTCTCTAAATGTCAGTTAGGTCAGGTTTGTTGACATTGTTGCTCAGCACTGTATCCTGTGATTCAGACCACTTAAGTCTATATATTAATAAGAAGAGTATTAAAATCTTCAACTCTTGATTGTGGATTTGTCTGTTTCTCTTTTCAAACATGTCAGTTTTGCTTCATGTATTGTGAAAGTTTGCTAGTTAGGTTCATATGTCTTTAGGACTATTATATCCACTACATTAATATTACAAAAATCCTTGCTCTGAAGTTGACTTGGTCTTATATTAAAACAGGCACTCCCACTTGCTTTTAATTGACTAGGGTCTACATGGTATGTCTTTATCTTTCTGCTTTTAAACTATGTTGTCTTCATACTTAAATTGTGCTGATTGTAGACAACATAGTTACATTACAATTTTTATGATGCAATCTATGAACTGTTCCCTGGGTGGAGCTTTTTTATCGAAATTGAAAATGTCTTTTAACTGCATTGTTTACACCATTTACATATAATGTGATTATCAATAGGTTGGGTTTAAATTTACTCATTCTACTGCTTTGTCTCAAAATTGCATTCTCTATGTCAATAATTCTTTCAATATCTGAAACTTACTTTTAGTTGCTTCCTGTTTATTTCAGCTTGTTCTTCCTGGTATAATTCCTGTCGTACTTGTTCCAAATCTTCACGTTGCCGCAGCATTTCCGCCAATTTCTGAGTCAGCTATTAAATTAAAAAATATATATATTTACAGGATCCAAAGTCTAGACCTAATTATTTCAGAAATTCACCAGTGTCAGAGAGGTGGTTATTTTTATACCGCATTCTGAAGCTGCAGCCTTTTTTCCTCATTTTCCTGAACTTTTGCCATCCTATGTTCTTCTCTTTGCTGCTGCATATTGGCAAACTCTATGATTTTTCTGTTCTCTTCTTCCATCTCCTCACGTTTCTTGTTTCTCCAGAGAGTCCGCTCTTTCTGAAACTCTTCAATATATTTTCTAGTTGCATTCAGTTTTTCTAACTTTTGCTGTCTTTCCCTAAAGAGCAATAGTGGGTACAGTTTCATAGTAAGAGAAATAACAACATACCAAAAAATAAAAAGTCATTTTCTTTTGTTGAAAATAATGTGGAAGAAAACAATTTTCCTATTTACAGTTTATTAATACAACAAACATTTTGAATGCCTGTTATGTGCCACTACAAATTTTCTCTGGATAAAATACTATTGTACTTCTTTTCTAACCTGCTAATGGAGTTTTATGCCTCTCATTTCAGACAGGCTATGACCTACTAACATGAGCCTTGTAGTCTACATTTAAGCTGTCTACCAAAGAAATTTATCAGCAAACATGTCCCATAACATATGGTATGGACATATTTAAGAAAAACAAAGATTTAGCTCAGTCAGTTAATAAGCATTTATTAATTATGAGATGACTTATTAACAATCATGCTGGCAAGATGAAGAGCTGGTCTCAATTTTTGTGATCATAACTAATACTGATTGAGCATTTACTATGTATTCACACTGTTATATGTGCTTTACTTCTTCACAACAAACCTATGACAAATCTGAAGTAAACATTCAGGCATATAAGAATTTTAAGTTTACATGATAAACTTACAATTGATCTTCTTCATAGATTTTCCTAACAATTTCATCAATCATGAGTTTCTCTTTCAGCAACTGCTTATAAGCTTCCTGCTTTTTTTTCTCTTGTTCTTCTAATTGTTTCTCTAAGTCAAGAAAGTACTGTGCTTTCACTTTGTTTCGTCTGTCTTCTGCAGCATTCTCTTCCTTCATTGCTCTCTCGTGCTCTTCCATCATGGCTTTGGCTATTTCAGCATCACGTTTCTGATATTAAAACAAAATTTATCTTTCCCTTTTTCAAATCTGAACCCAGTATGATAGAATACTTTAAGTAAATGTAACTGAACATTATAAAGCCTGTTACATAAAATAAATTTTTTTCAGCTGTCTAGGAAAAAAATCAAAAGCAAGTCATTGCGACCTAAAAGGTTTAAATGATGAGTCACACCCTAGAGATGCTTGGGTAATACCTTACATAAAGTATAAGGATAATTAATAAGTCCACATCTGAAAAACAGTAAGTAAAATTATAAGTACCTTATTAATAACCATTTTAAATTGTCAAAGCAGTAGTGATCTTTTTCTTTTAAGTTGATTTTTAACTTTCAATTTTCATAGTATCAGCGCTATTTGGAGTCAAGATGGTACTGATATTTTCAAACAGGTCTGCTACTAAATGACTCTGAGCACTATTAAGTTTCTCCTAGTTGAAGCTTTCTTTCCTGCCATGGGCCCTTGAGTTTCTTCTTTCTCATGTATTAAAGGCCTTTATAATCTCTTCAACTTAAAAGGGTCATATACACTACTGTGCCTGTTTTCTGCAGTTCGATTCATTCATTTAGTACCATTCCCACTGAGTTAGAGACAATCCTTTTCTTGGATGGATTAAATCCCTTAATTCTTTTTTTTTTTAAATATTTTTTCAGTTGTAGATGGACACAATATCTTTATTTTATTTCTTTTTATGTGGTGCTGAGGATCGAACCCAGTGCCTCACGCATGCACGGCAAGCGCTCTACCACTGAGCCACAATCCCAGCCCCCCTTAATTCTTTAGAGCAGTTTCAGATCATTTAACAAGTTAGTTTAAATTAAATATAATGGAGCAAAATTTTAAATTACTGTTTGCCTTTATGATCATATCCTAGCTTTAGCAGCATCAAATATAAAAAGCAGATTAAAAGATCAATGATAAATGTCATTCCTGATATAACTAATCCCTATAATATGTACCCTGTTAATGTGTCTTAACCAAAATTTCTTTCCTCTTTTGTTTGTACATGTTGACTAAATTCTTTAGAAAACATGAAATGACAAAAACTTTAATGTACAGATTACTATATACTTATAGAAATATATTGTTCTCATCTTACAGATATGAAAACTTAGGCTCAGAGAGACAGCCAAATACTAGTAGCTAGATATCTACCACCTAGTTAAGTCCTAGGAGTATTTGGCTTTTTGTGGATCAGTTTTGACTTAGAAAATAGCAGCAATTCAATTAAAAATCAGGTTAAAATATCTATAATGGTCTTGTGTAAACTCAACTATCAGGACAATTAAAGCTACAAACCACTGGACAAATCATACATTGTGTTCCATTTTGAAAGGATAGAATTTACATGGCTTTAGGAAATGAAGTCTCTCACATTTTCCTACCAACTGCCATTCCTAAGGTTTTCACTATTAATAGCATGCTATATAAAATAAGTTTCTACAGTAACACAAATATATATATATATGCATAAAACATATGTACCATTTATAGCCTGCATCTATTCTTCATGAACACCCATACTGCACTGCATTAGTTAACTATTTTGGTATCACCTCTATAACTGTGAACATGTTTATGTTGATATACACAACACACATCTATGTGTACATACATTCATATATAATTGGCCTTTCTGTGTGATGATACAAACTCAGGTAATGATGTGTACCCTCTTTGTAAGTGTAACTTATGAACTGTATTTTTACATTTATACTGTATTACACTCCTTGCCCTCAATTGGATAGCATGTGAGGAGTTAGAAAAGGGGAACGAATTTTAGAAAGAGACTGCTTTTGTGAAACGTGAAAGTTTCCTATACAAAATGATCAAAATATAAAACATTAAAAAATAAATAATTTTCAAAAATATAGTTATCAGCTGAAAGACTAATATTAAGTTAAACAAGGTTTCTTATGAAATCACTGAAGATTTTGGATACCTTAAGAATCTGAAAGGTATACCAGTATTTGGAAATCGTACAGTGTAATTCTTTACAGAATGCAACCATTAAAAGAAAACTGGTCTATTTTTGATTTTCTTTATGATACTAAAAACATAATAACCTTCAGAAACAACATTACCATTTGCTCATATTTAATGGCATCCTTTTCAGCAATCTGGGCTGCTCTTTCTTTATTCATGTAAGCTGCTTTTAATTTCTTCTCCAATTCTCTGAGCTCAATACTGTGGGGGGAAAAAGTCAAATTTAAATCTATGGATCCTGAGAGAATTAAGCTCCACGGAAAATTAAGTGACAACATTTTAATCTTCTCAAAGGTAATACAACTGGTATTTTAAATCCGTAGGAGAAATATTAGTTCAATAGATGCTTCACATTCCTATTAGCAATGTCTGAGGGTTCCAATTTCTCTACTTTGTCAATGCTTATTTTCTACTGTTTTTTATTATAACTAGCCTAACAAGTGTGCAAAAACATCTTGTTTGTGGCTTTAATTTGCATTTCCCTGGTGATTAATGATGTTGAATATCTTTTCAAGTGCTTATCGCCTATTGTGTTATCTTTTTGGTATAAATGTCTAAGTGCTTTGGCCACTGTTTTAATTAGGTTGTTCGGTTTTTGTTGAATTATTGTAGTTCTTCATATATTCTGAATATTAAAATCCTTATCAGAAATACAAATTGTTCTTCCAACCTAAATGAGTTCTGAGCTAGGTCAAACGAAGATGAACATTTTGTATCAATCCTCCAGGTAGCCTCAGTTAGAACAGACATACACAATAACTTGGAAATAAGGTATGCTCTACTCCCTCCTTAAACCAGGGAGGGAGGTCTCACTAGAAACATGGGCTACTATTTTAAAGACTGCCTCTGAGCTGGGAGGGGATTGGGCCAGAGTGAATAAAAATGCCATGAAACTTTCCTATCATTTTTAAGTTGCCTTTTTCTTGATTCAACATTTGCTTGGTTGCTATAAAACCTTTGGATATTATCCAGAGTTCTTATAAAGTTGGTTCTGACTATTTCTCCACGTTTTCTGATGTTTCTGGTAGGGGAAGAGGTGGGGAGGGACAAGAGTTTGGAGCTGCCCATATTAGCTATTTTGCTAATGTCACTTCCAATCCTACAACTTTTACTATGAGGGATTTTCATTAACAATTAAAATACTTTCTAATTTTGGTTATTACTTTTTGACCCAAAGGTTATTTTGAAATACATTTTATAATATACTAATATACCAAGATTGGTAATATTTTTGTTTCTGATATCTAGTGTAATTCCACTTTAATCAGAGCATACTATGTATAAACTAAATCCTCTGACATCTATTGATGCTTTTGTTCTGGAACAATGTATCATCTATTTGGTAAACAGTTCAAATACGTTTACCATAACTACTAATATAGTTGAGTTTAAATTGACAGGCTTAGTATCTTCTACTTGTCCTTTGTTCTCTTTTATCCCCCTTTTGCTTCTATGATGGGGTTGCACAACCACCTCCAGGTTAGATGATTCACTAAGAGGGTACACAGGATTCAGCATTTAGTTTTACTCAACTGCTATAAGGAATTCCAATGAAAGGATACAGAGCAAAATTGGCAAAGGAAGAAGGCACACGTGGGATGAAATCCAGAAGAAACCAGGTGCAAGCTTCCAAAAGTCCTCTCAGTGGAGTCTCACATAACATGCTTGGTTCACTCAGGAATGAGTTGTATCAATGCATGAGAAATGCTGTCTACCAGGGAAGCTCATTAGAAAGTCCACACCTAGGGTTTTTATTGGGGGCTGGTCATTTAAGCACTCTCTCCCTACCACATACAAAATTCCAGAATCCAAGAAGGAAAACAAAGTTCAGTATAAACCATATTGTTTTCTCAGTTTAGACACAATGAGTCACTCTTACCAGTTCAGGTACTTACTGGAAATCTGAAGTTCCAGATGCCTGCCAAGGACCAAACTTACAAGTTGGACTTTCTAAGGATTGTAGTCTCAAGCCTATGTCAGTTATTTTCTGCACAACCTCTTTCTGAACTCATCATTTTCTCTTCTATTAATTTGTTAATTACATATGCTTTTATAAATATTTAATAGAAATTATAGCATGAATTAAAAAGACACTTCTCAAAAGAAGAAATACAAATGGCCAACAAACATATGAAAAGACATTCAACATGATTAGCAATTAGGGAAATGCAAATCAAAACTACACTGAGGCCAGGCATAGTGGTGCACACTTATAATTCCAGTGACTCAGAGGGTTGAGATAGAAGGATCACAAGTTCAAGGCCAGCCTCAGCAACTTAGCAAGGCCCTAAGCAAGTTGGTGAGACCCTGTCTCAAAATAAAAACATTTTTAAAAAGGGCTCAGTGGTAAAGTGCTCCTGGGTTAAATACCAGTGCCACCCATGACCCCTGCAAAAAAAAACAAAACCCTACTACACTAAGATTTCATTTTACACCAGTCAGAATGACAGTCATCAAGAATGCAAATAAGCTGGGCACAGTGGCTCACGCCTGTAACCCCAGCACTTCGGGAGGCTGAGACAGTAGAATCGCGAGTTCAAAGCCAGCCTCAGCAATGGCGAGGCGCTTAACAACTCAGTGAGACCCTGTCTCTACATAAAAAACACAAAATAGGGCTGGGGATGTGCTCAGTGGTCGAGTACCCCTGAGTTCAATCCCCAGTACCAAAAAAAGAAAAGAATGCAAATAATAAATGCTGGAGAGGATGTGGAGAAAAAAACAATTTTATAATCCCAGCAGGTGGGACTGTAAATTAGTACAATCACTATGGAAATCAATATGTGGGCTCCTCACTCAAAAGACTAGGCATAGAACTACCTTATGACCTAGCTATACCACTCCTTGGTATTTATCCTAAAGAATTAAAGTCATCATACTACAGTGATGCATGCATACCCACGTTTATAGCAGCACAATTCACAACAGCCAAACTATGAAACCAGCTAGGTGTCCTTCAATGGATGAATGGTGTGGTGTATATACACCATGCAGTTTTATTCAGCCATGAAGAAAAATGAAATTATGTCATTTACAGAAAAATGGATAGAACTAGACCATAATGTTAAGTGAAATAAGCCAAACTCATAAGGTTAAGGGTTATATGTTTTCTCTCATATGCAGAAGCTAGAGAGGAGAGGGGAAAAAGTGGGGACATGAAAATCAAAAGCAAATCAGTAAAGGAAAGAGACCAAGGGGTGGGAAGGAGAGGGGAACTACCAGGGAGTGGTATTGGCCAAATTATATTGTTATACTGTGTGTTGTGTACATGTACAAATATGTAACAACAAATGCGGAGTGTGGTAGTGTACACCCGGAATCCTAGCAGCTTGGGAGGCTAAGGCAGGAGGAATGTAAGTTCAAAGCCAGTCTCAACAAATTAGGAAGGACCTAAAAAACTTAGCGAGACCCTGTCTCAAAACAAAAAAATAAAAAGGGCTGGGGATGTGGCTCAGTGGTTAAGTGACCCTGGGATCAATCCCTGGGTCTTGTATCATTTTTGCAAAAAAAAGAAAAAAATCCCATCAGTGTGTAGAACTATAATGCACCAATAAGAAAAAAAGGGAGGGAAGATCATTTTCCTGCATCTAGGAAAAATGTATTTTAAAATTTCTTTGGTAAAAATGATTGTATAAAATGGCTTATAATGAAGGGAATCTATTCACTTCATGTTCTTTTAAAATTTTAACAATAAAAACAAGTATTTGTTTCCAAAAAATAAAGAGCCTAATTTTATAGGTGATTTTAAATTATTTATGGTATGTTTTAAGCACCACAGCAAATAGTTCCCCGAATTTAGAAATGCCAATTTACAGATAAATACACCAATCTAAAAAATAATCCATTTCTGCATGTCAGTCAAAATGTCAGCATGGCTTACACCACAAAATAAAAAATAAAACTTGGCAATTTTGACACTGCTGAGTGAGCACACTCAATTTCAAAGAGTATTCAACTGACGCTACCCTTAAGTTTGAAGAAAATTTTCACAAAGTATAGAATTCTGGATGAGCTGTAATTTTCTTTCAGCTCTTCAAATCCATCATCTTCTAGTTTGTTTTTGTTCAAAATTCAGTCATACTACTTCTTGTTATTTATTTTGTCTGGCTGCTTTATTATTTTTATGTGTTTTATTGTTGTTTTACAGTGCCAGGGATTGAACCCCGGACCTCTTTTGTGCCAGGCAAGTGCTCTACATTCCCTGGCCTTTTTTTTCATTGCTGAGTTTCAAAATTTTGACAAGGATGAGTTTACGTAGAGTTTTCATTATTTTGTGTGTTTGAGCCTGAGGCTTTATGTCTTGTATCATTTTTCCAAAATTCTTGACTAGTATCTCTTCAAATAATGCTTCTGCATCATTGTCTTTCACCGGTCCAACCAGGACTAAAATTATATATCTGTTAGAACTTTCCACCATAGCCCATATTTCTATTTTTTTTTTTTAAGTGTTGAAAATTATTTGTAAGTTTTTATTTTATTTTATTTTTAATTTTTATTCTTGTTTTATTTAGGCTTACATGTTGACAGTGTAAATTGACTCATTGTACATAGATAGAGGATAACATATCAATTCTCTAGTTGTAAGTTGTATAGAATCACATCATATATGCAGTCATACATAAAGTTAGGGTTATTATGACCATCATATTCCATCACCCTTGCTGTC